>JAJMBO010000006.1:101431-154055 GCA_030585065.1 Blastobotrys persicus
TTTTTTTTTTTTTTTTTTTTTTTTGCTTCCATCTCGTAAATCAAATGATACAACCTTCCTAGCAAGCAATTGCTGTGTCGGCTCTTCTATAGTCTCTGAATCAGGGACAGACATGTTGATTCACTATCTGTGCGGATCTACACCCACTTCGAAGTGCCCACGAAACTACCATTGGGGGATTACCTGACTTGCTCTTGCAATTGTCATTGGTCGACCTGTAATTGCCGTCTGTTTCCCAAAATGTCCATTAGCAGGAAGAGGGACAGCATAGTGAAAGGATGAAGCTGCATCAACCCTATTATTGCATAGAATTGTCGACTTTGAATTGAATTACCAGCTCTGACTCGTTAGTTATGGCTTGTCCTTGGCCGTCGAGGGTACTACTCAGTGCCGCGGTAGGATCATTACCTCTTTATAGACGTGCGGCATCACGACAATTGAGCCTTCCCAGGGTAACTTCCTTGTTTTTTACCGTTTCAAAAGCCCTAGGGATAATGTGAACACGCTACTCATAGAGTCGTGTCCCAGTCGAGCACAGAACTCAATACTAGTTATCCCCCTGTTTCTCTCCATTTTCTTTTTTGATAGGATAAAAGGGCGTCATGATAAACAAGGCGCGGGCGCGTCAGCCGCATGCACAATGAGGAAGCTGACGTCATTTTTGGAAGGGGGAAGAGAGTGCATGGACCAACGAGTAGCATTAGGAAGCCGCAACCGGATTTAGTATTGGAGGTTTGTTCTTCCCTCCCTTCTTCCTTCACCTTTCCTTCTGCCAATCATTCCACGCGCGGTGCCATGCACATGAGGCCTAGTTGTGACGAAGACATTGACGGGTCGCCTGAACCTGAACCAGGGCCCGTTCCTCGCTTCACAGTGGACCCCATCCAGAGCCTATGTCTGGACAAGCCCGTGGTCATCCCGCAAAAGGTTTCTGGCCAGGGCATGCCATTCTGTCGCGCATATACCCCATTACTAGGCAAGTACGGTTTAACTGAACAGCCGTTTCTTTGGTTCCTTGATACGCTGAACCTGGTCAACACCCCACAATGCGATGCAAAGATCCTACGGACGGTGAGTGACAGCCTCATGAGCCTTGGAGACGAGCTTTATCATCTGATTGGCAGCGGCATCCGAGAAACGATCAAGCAAGGAGAGCGCAGCGTTGACTATTTCCTCAGGAACATGAACCAGACGCTGTTCCAACCTCGAAAGTTGCAGGTTAAGCTGGTGCCCACGGCAGAATTGATTAAAGAGCTTGGCTTGACAGCGACGGCCGTCATGCCGCAGCTATCAGAGGATCAATATAAACTATCAGTACAGGAGCGCAGAATGGATGGTATAAAGCGACATGCCTGCCCCATCAAGTTCGACGTAAGTCCGCCGTCGGACGCTGTGCGCCATATTCTGGATTCGGTGCTTTCCAAAAGTTCTGAAGAGGACGAATTGTTGCGATCGCGACAACAGATGATTGATGATCTGACAGGCAACAGCCATTTCCACTACATGATTGAGTCTGCCCAGTCTGACGAAGAACGGTCGAGATGGCAGAGGCTCTGGCAGAACCCCAAACAGCTAGTCGACCGCGAACAGCAAATCATCGAATCCATAAATTGGCTTATCATCAGGCCCGCATGACTGATAGTACTACTAACCTTTTTTTACAACCTTTGCTATTTAACTTATTCATATTTTCTTTGTGTATAGTCAATCAAGTCCTTCAAGGAGGTGCCCATCCGAAAGCAATGTTGAATTGCTCTGCTCATCTACAGCCTCTATCGCGACCTTGCCAGTTAGTATATCACGGGGGGCCTTGAGCTCCCCACCATCCCATTGGCAGATCCTATAATCGGCAACAAGCAGTCAATAACAAAGTCCTTATCTATATCCTCCACTCTTATGACTTTCACTCAGGCCCTTTTTGGCATTCCTCGAGTATTTTGGTCAAGCGATTTCAAAACCACTCCGTTTAACCATACCAGCTCTTGCAGATCCGCCATCCAAAGGCACATGAAGAAAACATCACAGGGCTTGATATTTGCAAGTTCGGGCTGCTACCAACTAATAAGACAAGTCTCATGGGCCAATTCACGTGACGGCGGAAGACCGAGACCGGTGGCCGTGCAAAATCAAGTGTTCTGCCGTGCTGTGAGCTGCAGGAACGGGTGACACCCCGAATATATATATACCAGTGGCCACCCGAGCTGCTGGTCCCCAAATAAATATCACACAGGACCATGACTGCATATGAAAAGTTCCAACGACAACAGGCTTCGGTTCCAGAACCGCAGTTTTGGAACGGATCGTGGGATCAGGTTGCCAATGAACCGTCAGGCTACGACCAGTACGGTCAGCCCCCTGGGGCCTCTGGAGATGGTGGCATGCCACAGCCACCATCCAATGGACATGGAGAACGGCTCTTACGTCCGCAGCAGCAGCAACGACCTAGTGCTCTATCTGTGAGAAAGGACAGACCAGTTTTGATTCCGCAGTGTGCAACTGGAAAGGATATGCCCTTTTGCCGGGCTTACTCAACCGGGCTCAGTCGATTCAATATCCCCCAACGGCAGTTTGTTCAACTCTTGGACGTCCTGAACATGTTATACACTCCACACGTCACCGCCGAACTTTTGAAGAGCACGTGGGAGGTGATGAAGGACTCTCCAGACCCAGTAACGAAGCTACTCGGGCAGGGCTTATTTGACATTCTGAGTAAAAAGTATGAGGGAAAGGTTTCAAAAAGGACGCAGCTTTTTGTTGACTTTATCAATGAACAGATGTTCAAGCCTCGGGGACTTCACTTTAGCATAGTGTCTTCAAAGGAACTTACAAGCAAGCTCTTTTTGCCAACTAAGGATCTCCTGGGCCCAATTACCAAAGACCAATTATACATGTCGGTTAATGAGCGAAGGATCGACGCACTAAAGGCGTACGTTCACCCGGTGAACTTTGAGGTTGGCCCTCCGTCCAAAGAAACCGCCCCCGGAGCCAACGCGGTTTCTGCGGGGGTTGCCAAAAAGAAGAGTGAAGAAGACAATCTCGCCAATCAGCGCAGAAAGATGATTGAGAAGTTTGAGAAGGAAGACCAGGCCAGGGCTAAGGAGCAGGCAAAGCTTGACAAAGACAAGGTCAAATTAAGCTCAAGCATGGAGTCTTATGAAAAAAAGGTCAATAAGGTGAATAAAAAGATGACTAAAAAGTCAGATAAAATGCGAGACGGTTCAGAAGTGTCACAAACGGCCTTTCAAGACAAATGGAATAAGAAGATCAGCGATTTGGAAGCAAAAAAACAGGACGCAGTTAAGGCACACGAGAAGAAGGAATCAGCATTTGACAAACATAATGAAAAACGTGATAAAAAGGAGCAAAAAATTGCTGACAACGACAAGGAACGCAAATTGGTACAAAAGCTCAATTGGATTTTTATAGAAGGAGCTTAGTAATTTGACATTTTTTTTGTATATTCTATTTTTTGCCGGATTAGCAGTATTCCTACTATCCTCTGCTGATGGAAATTGGGCCCATCCCGTTATTGAAATAGATGATACAGGTAAGCCGATATATATACCTCCCTGCATTCCACCAATAGGCCAAGGCGTTAGATAGCAAGCTACTTTATGGAAACACACCATCACGATAAGCGAGATTATGAAATCCCCCCATTTTTCACATACGAAGGATTCGCCTACTGTAGTGGACAAGGTCCTAACTAAGACCCCTGCTGGCAATTGAAGCGGCTCTTCTGTTCAACCTTCAACATTGAGGCTGTAACACTGTAACTTTGTCTTTAGTAAACCAACTAACCCATTCCTTGACAACGACCCCTTCCCTACGCTTTATTAAAGGTCAAAGAGATACTGATCTCAGGGGACACAGACTTGACGTGCGGCTGCGTCGATCTCCGCTGACCTGAGGCTTATCATTTTTGGTCTTTGAGCGGCCAACAGCGACGTTCTACAAGAGTTTCTTTTCGTGGCTCTTGAAAGAGATCGTCTTGGAAAGACCAAACAGGAGCTTCGGACAATCGAGAGTGCTGTGAAATTGAATCCTTGTAATCTTGCAAAGAACCAAGGTGCAGTCGGTATATTCTGTTAGTCAGTAGACGGTAGATTAACGTCCAAATTTCGTAAGATGACAGAATCAGCTTCGAGGCACGTAGCTATCGCATTCTTATAGCGTCATACGGGCGGTGCTCGACTTCCGACTACGGATGTTGGACATTGGTTAATGAGATGGTATTAGGGCCAAAGTAAGTAGCGACAAACCCTCGTGTCGACGAGAAGACTGATTTAAATACGTAGATGAATTGATTAGGCTAAGTAGAACCCATGAATGTCCAATAAGACGAAAGAGAAAAACAACCGAGGTAAATCGCACTGTGCGCGGTTTGGGTGATTTGTACGCACGCGCACGTATGCTAGGTTAATCACGACTAAACTCCGGCGAATTCGCTCGCGGACCAAACGAAAGGCAGCAAAGACTTTGTATTTATGTTGACCATGATCCCTCCGCTCAAGTTTCCCGATTTTAGTACATTCTTTGAGTTCCCTGAGCCCAGGTTCCATACGGATGAGTTTTCCGAAGACGAGGACGACGAGGAAATTGATGATGAAGAAGACGATGACGATGAGATGGAACGAATCGGCAGACTGCCTAGTCTGAATCAGATCTCGTTAGAATACTACCACTGGCTGCTTAATAGATACTTGGGCTCTATCCTCCATGGCGGCAAGCATGCTGAGGAAGTGAATGAGACCGAAGCGCGCGATATGCAGGACCCTGAAGAAGAAAGATCAAGTATGGCGGAGCCAGAGGCATCGACAACAACGACAAGTAGGACTGTGGTAATTTCGGCTGAAGATCGACAGTCCTTGGAGGAACAGGAAAAGGAGCGAAGTGCTCGTGAAATAGACCAACAATCAATTGCATCCTTGACGGATCTACGAAGGCGAATCCTACAGATAAAGGCACTTAACCTCCCTGATCGTGAGCGGGATAGACGCGTTCAGCAGCTGATGACTGAAACTTATTATAAATTGCATCCACCCCGCAGCACCCAAGTCAGTGTGACCCACCGAGATTGTGAACCAACGTTTACGCCCGAGGGGCTGCTGGGATGTCCGCATTATCGCCGCCGTTGTAAGTTGGAGTGTTCCACATGTGGTAGATGGTATAACTGTCGGTTTTGTCATGATGAAGTAGAGTCGCATAAGCTTATTCGGCCGCAGACTCGACACATGCTCTGCATGTGTTGCGGCAAAGCCCAAGAAGCCGGCCAATATTGTGCAAATCCAAGTTGCAAAATGCAAATGGCCCGTTATTATTGTGATCAATGCAAATTATGGGATGACGACCCAGACAAATCAATTTATCATTGTAATGATTGTGGCATATGCCGAATTGGAAAAGGCTTGGGCATCGATTTCTTTCATTGCAGCACATGCAACATGTGCATGTCCATTGAGCTGCAGGATAACCACAAATGCATTGAGCATTCTACTGAATGCGATTGTCCCATCTGTGGTGAGTTCATGTTCACATCTACGGAGACGGTAATCTTTATGAAGTGTGGCCATTCCATCCATCAGTCTTGCTATCTTGAACATACAAAGTCTAGCTACCGTTGTCCGACATGCGCGAGGTCGATTCTGAACATGGAGGCGCAATTCCGAATCCTGGATACTGAAATCGCCAATCAAGCTCTGCCTGAGCCCTACTGCAATTGGCGGAGCATCGTTATATGTAATGATTGCTCGGCCAAGTCTAACACTCCTTTCCACTTTCTTGGTCTGAAATGCCAAACCTGTAAGTCGTACAACACGGCGCAGATCGGGTTAATAAAGCCCGAAGAAGAAGACGGAATTTCCCAGAATTCTAGCCATGAACTCGACTATTCCATTGACGAAGCAACCACGCTCTTAAACCTCACTTCAACAGATGAGAATGACGACGAGGATAACGACTCCAATGCACTGGTCTAATACCCTTTCTCGAAACTCAGACCAGGTCGTCGTATGCTAATAGACTGTCTAGATTTTTACAGAGACGCGCCGTCTTTGTAATCTACTGCTGAAAATAATTCATGACAGATTGGTACATGATGATTATATCCAAAACCTTCTTTAGTTGTTATCCTTTTAATTTATACTATGCATAATTTTCATTACATTCTAGCAGCAACATGGGCACCACCGTCAATTGGAAGCACAACGCCGTTGAGGTAGTTTCCTGCCTTAGACGTAAGGTAGATAGTAGCACCAATGATGTCCTCTTTCACACCCAATCTTCGTCGTGGGTTACCGTTCTTGACTTCGTCACCAATGACAGACAAAACGCCATTGGACATTTTAGATGGGAAGAAACCTGGAGCCAAGGTGTTAACAGTAATGTTTCTTGGGCCCAATTCGCAAGCGAGAACCTTGGCTAAATGATGGACACCAGCCTTTGAAGCGACATAGCCGTAAGTACCACCAGAGAGGCCGGCGGTTAGACCGCCAGTAGATCCCGTGACAAGGACACGAGATGGATCCTCATCAGTACCACTCTTTTCAAGAAGTTGGACAAAGGCCCGGATTGTGTTGAAAACACCACGAATGTTCAAATCCAGCACCTTTCCGATTGCAGAATCAGGATGAGATTCGAGATCTTCACCCCATGTAGCACCAGCATTGGCCACCAAGATGTCTAATTTGGATTCCTGTTTAGTAAATTCGTTGTAGAGATGTTCAACTCCCTTAATATTTCCGAGATCTGCCGGGATGGCTCTGGCTTCACCCTTCAGACCATTCTTTTTGACATAATCGTTCAATTCCTTGACAGCCTTGTCACAGGCATCGGCCTTTCGAGACGAAATATAAACCCGGGCAGCACCAGCTTGAAGCATTCCCTCAGCCATATAGAGCCCCAGACCACGGGAACCACCGGTCACAATAGCAATTTTGTTATCAAGCGAGAACATGGACATTTTTGTTTTATCTTTTGTTGTTGTTGTAAATGACCGAGATCGCACAATATCCGGTTTATATAGTAGAAGTGGAGATGTAGGTCGGCGCCCGACAGCCGAGGTTCGATCTCTACCGAAGTCCTCGCGTCCGCGTAGGCCATTATTCCCCACAATTCCAACGTCGGACAAATAACCGCTCCGACGAGAGAAGAATTGAATGACCGTACAGTTACTGGGGCTTCTATTTCAGTTACAGTAAGTTGTTATTAGTATAGGCAAGTATGTTTGAAGGGACGAAGATGATTGACTTCTTGAAGCCCCCCGAGGGTTTTGTAGAAGGAATTTTCTGGGAGGGCCATCTAGAGTAGAGTTTATCCGCAGTGTTACTATAGTAGCGTGGCCCAGTATTAAGTTGACGGGCTGAAGCAACTTGACGCTCTATGATACAATATTGGTCAGATTGTTGGCATTGCAAGATATCAATGTGCACTACAGTACTACAGTACTGCAGACTGTCCAATAACCTCTCGGTTTAGGACCTAAATGACTATAATGATCTCCGAGTAGGCAGACGATATAGAGTTGTTTGGACATTTTTGTAGTACAGTTTATGTATATTTGAACTCAAACTCCCTCAAAAGAGTTGCATGAAATAGAATGCAGAATATTCCTCGACACACTCAAAATAGCTCCAGCTAAACTGCTTTTGATCTACAGAACCATGGAACTCATAACATCAAAACGAATCATCATTGATCACCTAGTTGATGCAACTCATAATATAAGCCCTGAATTTTATCTACCACAACATATCATCACAGCTATCCTTCACCTAAAGACAGTCATCCGTTCAGAATATCATAGAATATAAGAAAATTCAATCAACAAGCCCACTTCAAGAGCAATTGCAACGGGTTTTAAGAGAAGGAGAAACATGCCTGCACGGTGGGAACCATTCCGCCCCCAACGTGTTTTTTTATGTCGTTTCGCCTTCCATTACGGAAGGCCGATTCTCCCAACACAAGCTCCCAGCACACAATACGATAAATACGGGTTGATATAAATTGATCTACTGAGCAGGCTGTGGGCAGTGGTGTGCTGTTGCAATGAACTCTCTACAGTACATTTCCACGCAGGTGGATACGCTAATAGGGAATATCCCCGAGGAGCCTGCAGAGCTGCCTCAGGAAAAGCTGCCGGCTGAGCAGGAAACTCCCGAACTGCCTAAGGATCAACTACAAGAGCGACAACAGGAAAAACAAGAAAGCGAGCATGAAGCTTCAGCTGAGAAAGTGACTGAATCAATTTTAATCACATGTTTATTATTCATTCCAAGAACACTCAAGTCTGTGTTGTATTTTGTCCTCTATGTACTATCATTTGGCTTCTATTTCAAAATGCCAAAGAAGGAGCATGCATCTGGTACAGCTAGCACTAACGATCTACGACGGTTCCAGAGCCCATATAACAAGGACTTGCGCATTCCGAAGATACAAACACATTTTTCCACTAAAATTGCCTTTCCGAGCCGTCCGCTGATTCCCAAACATGTACCCACGAAAACCCTCATTCTTGACCTCGACGAAACCCTCATCCACTCGCTGTCACGAAGCTCCTCGTTTTCCCAGGGGCAGATGGTTGAAATCAAGCTCGAAACAAACAAATTGGCCACTCTCTATTTGGTAAATAAACGGCCGTTTTGTGATTATTTCCTTAGAGCTGTTTCACAATGGTATAAGCTGGTCATATTTACAGCCTCGGTGCAGGCATATGCTGATCCCATGATTGACTGGCTGGAACGTGAACGGAAATATTTTCATCAGCGGTTCTACAGACAACATTGCACATCCACTCCGTCAGGGTACATAAAGGACTTGACTAAGGTGGAAACTGATCTATCCAAAGTCATAATCATAGACAATTCGCCAATATCCTATTCAATGCATGAAAATAACGCCATCTCGGTCGAAGGGTGGATATCTGATCCTTCAGATCACTCACTCCTGCATTTGGTCCCGCTCCTCCATGCCCTTAGATACACGACCGACGTTAGATCCCTTTTATCCCTCAAAGTTGGCGAGTCTGCTTTCGAGTCAGAAGATTAATTTATCTCTCTTGCATATATTATACCTTAATTGCACTAAATTCTCAACTTTTGGCTGGCTACATTGTCGGATCCAACTGTAAAAACCCCCATTCTCCACAAGTCATGTATACATGCAATCATTAATTCATTAATCATAAGGTTACGTGATTGGGTTTTCAATTAGATATCATAGTTTTGTTGATGCGATCCCAAAGTTTGGCACCCCCTCCGCCACCACCACGGAGCGGCTTAACAATGCGACTGGATAACCTTGAAGATGGTTCATCATCACTATTTTCGTCTGTTGCATCTCGGCGACGAACTTCCATTAGACGGTTGCGTAGGAGCCCGAGTTTGGCTTCGAAATTCTCCGACTCACGCGAAAGAGCCTGCTGAGATTGGAGGAGACTTTGCTCAAGATGCTTGATTCTGTCATTACGGGACTCAAGGAACTTTTGTGACATGACCACTTCTTTTTTCAAAGCAGTGTTTTGTTCCACTAGCTGACGCTGAACAAGTGTGAGTTGTTCAAGATTGCGTTGGAGAAGTGCCACTCGTTTCTGTTGAGAACTGTTCTTTAACGCGAGGTTGTATTGCTCACGGGCCTTGTCAAGTGAAATTTCCAGTTCAACAATCTTTTCACAACGATCCTGAAGATCACTCATAAGAGATTGTTTCACACGTTCGAACTCGGTAATATCTGCGCTTGCAGTTGACTTTAACTTGTTCTGCAGACCAATGTTTTCTTCGGTTATTTTGTCCAAGTTTTCACCCATGTCTGCAATAGTCTGCTGCAGTGTTTGCAACTTTGCTTCATACATTGCCGTTATTTTATCGTTATCATCATCGCTTGTCTTTGGTATCATTGCCTTGAATTCGTTGTCTTGTTGCTGAAGAATCTGGGCGACATTTTTGGAAGTGCTCTGCTGAAGCTTGATTCCTTCAAGAGCATGTCGTAATCTATCGACATGTACTTTGTCCGAGTTAGAAAGGGACGACAGTATCATGAGTGCTTCGTTAACAAAGTGCTCATTCGAACTCTTGGACGTGTCATCATGAACCGAATTAGCCGATTCCTGAAGTTCCTTAACCAGAAGATTTTGCTCTTCCAGTTTTTGGCGACCGGACTCTATTTCACTAGTGAGCCGTGCATTCTCGTCTTGCAAAACCTGAGTCTTGATTTCCGTTTCTTGACTTGAATATTTAGCCTGTTCCAGTTGCATTTTGAGCTCTTCTTTCTCATCTGTTAAGCGTTTAAGCTCAGTGAACAAGTGGTCCATTTTGAAATCACGGTCATCATCATCACCGAAACACGCCCAGCTTTTATTTTCTTCGCCATCCATGTTTGGAGATGGTACCCAGCTTTGAGGAGTGGAGCACGATGATCGCACCGGTCCATCAATTGTGCTGGCAACAGACGAGAATTCTGAAGACACTGGACTGCCGGCAGTGCCAATATCAGAAGAGGCTTGTGACGAGGACCGATACATACCTAGTTCAGTTTCTAATTTGTTAGCATATGCAGTTTTGGCGTCCAGTTGAGCCTGACATTTCTTGAGCATTGCTTTAAGCTCTCCAGGACTGAGCTCAGTGTTAATCTTGGCTTTGTTACGAATCGTCTTTGCTCTCACACCAAACCGCAGTGTGGACAGAGTTTCTTGATCGTTCATGCTCGACGGCGAACAGTTGACAATCAGACTGGTCCGGGAATTACCTCCTAGCGATTCTTGCAAAATTCTGGTTAATTTAGAATCTCGGTAAGGGACGTGTGTGGATTTGCCATCTGTCAGCGAATTAATTACCATTCCCAATGCAGATAGAGATTTGTTAATCTTTTTAGCCTCTTCCAACGTCTGTCCGGACGCTCCAGTCTTTCCAACCTTTTCAGAGCCTGCCAGGTCCACCAAAAACAGTTGGCCGGTTTTCTGAGAACCACCCCGAGACATATTTTTTTGAGAAACGCCAATGGCAAATATAGAATGTGACCTGGAAGACTGCTGATTCATATTTGTCGATCCAGTAGCCCTACAAGCCGTACCCTGTCGCATCACCTGATAAACTTCATCAGCACTGGCCACGTACTCTTGAGTCAATCCCTTTACATAAACTCCACGATTCCTTTCTTCGTGGATAGAAAGGTTGTCATTCTTAGGATTCAGAAGGTCTTTAATGCGTTCCATATAAATCTCCATGTATGAAACCGACACGGTATACTCTATATCCGCCGGACTCTGTTGAATGAAATCAAAAATTCTATCCACGATTCTGGGGATTGCACCTCTAGTGTGATGGTCATCAATATCAGGACCCATCATCGTATATGATTTTCCAGAGCCTGTCTGGCCATATGCTAACACTGTGCCATTATACCCTTTCATCAAATCATCGACTGTCTGTTTCAACGAATAATCAAACACATCTTTTTGTGCACTGCCAATATCAAACACTCGATCAAACGTGAACGAGCCGTTAAATTCCTTGGTGTTGATTGAACACGTCTGTTCGTCATTAAAATCAACTATCCGGTTGCCAGATCCCGTCTCATTGGAATTCTCAGGTCTGAACCTTGCAATGACCTTGATATTGTCGGAGCCGCCACTCATTAGACCTCTAACAATACCCAGGGGGATGTGGAGGGCTTTTATGAACCAAACGCGCGAGATGTCCCAGGCGGGCCATTCACCATCTGAGACATCAACATTTTTTTCTGAGACAGCCCTCACGTACATATTCCAACCACCCCGGTTTATTACTCAATCGAGCCATTTTAGCAGTTGCTGTATAAAGCACGTAGATTTTTTCTCTGGTTGGTGATATTTATGAGCGGTCTTTTATGATTTGGTATATTTTTCCTGTAAGATAGCCTTGCTCCCATATTATTCGTTGGTAATCTAGTTGATCGTAATGCTTATATCATTCCTGCATATGCATATATTTTGAGCCAGCCTCTGCAAAGGACGCTGAGCGCCATGTTGCTATTTATACGTAATTATCAATGGCTCTTACCGTTAATTGTTCTGTTTCCGGTAGTTAAGGGTTGAGGGAGACTGTTTCAGTTGTAATCAAAGTTGAAACGTTCGCACTTGGCCGTTTTCAGGGGTAGGTGGTTCGCTGTTCGGCTAAACTGCACAGATTGACACATTGCAGACTCAACAGTCGGTAACTATTGACGATGTCCTGCCACCTCATTAGCGAGTACCCCTGATTCGTAAATTGAAGGGGGATGTTTCAAAATGACGTTAGCCCAGATAGGGACGCTATCGATTATATTTTTAGCTGAACCTTCAAGGATAAAAATTAGCATAGTACGGTTTCTCAGGTAATAATTGCTAAGTGATTGTCGTGCCACAGAGGAATAAGATATTAAAATCGAGGCAGCTTATTATACAGTTGTGTTATGTCGCCTTTCCTAATAGTGGGGCCATAGATTCTGTCAATGGAAGTTGAATTTCGGTTTTACGCCAACGTCATCTGTTGCTAAATGAGCGGATAGGAACGAAAGGTAGCCGCGCAAAGCTCTTAATATTCTTCTAATTGAACGCTTGAAAAGGTGGGTGCATCAGAACGTTCTGGATCTGCGAAAATTTCGGAAGTAAGCAATCCTTCAAGGATATCTTCACAGACTTCACGCACCGCTGAGCGGATATTTTGCCTTCACCAAGTCATTGATGTGGGTCCTAGCATCATCCATCCACTTCATAACAGTAATTGTTGTGATGGCTGAAACCAACGGAAATCCCCAGATGTAGTCATAGCCTTTCCACGGTTTATGCTCAACGTACCCAGCCACAAGTATGGTAGCAGCAAAACACAGACCGGCTACTTTTAGTTTACCTTGTGAAGGTGTTGGATAGCTGAGCACATATACACTCAACACAGATGACACCAGGGATAAGAGGGAAAGCACTGGGTTTCGTGTGCAATAGGGCAATACTATATACAATGGTGTCGGAAATAACATGAGCCCAGTAAATGCAATCTTAAAAGTCCGATCCTTTTCCAAAGTCTCCTTATACATTTTTGCAATCAACGCCTCCTGTTCTACATTTATCACACTGGTCAGCATAAATATATTCCACAACCCCATCTCGACCACCATACCTTGTTCATCCATTGCTGGATAGTTCTCATCACCATCATTATCATCCTCTAAAAACCGCCTAGTGGCTTTTCGTAGGCGACTCATTACGTTAGCTCTCCAGAGTTTTGCCTCGCGGTTGAGTAAAACAACGCGAAGCGCTTTTGCACCCAACATTGCAATGCACGTAGTTGGAAATATCGATAAGACGTGTCTGGCTTGTTCCTTTTGCAAAAAGCACACATAATACGAAAAGCTTGGAGAATTATAATATATATATATATATAGCTACAGGTTCCCTGGGCTCTAGTTAATATCAACGTAGAAGAGGACGAACGGCTTGAACTCCATGTCAACTAGCGCGCCGTATTCGCTGAGATCAGTGTCGCCCTTGAGCTTGCCTTTCTTATCTTTGCTGAAGGCTCTACCACCTAGATATCCAAATTTAGCCACCAGGGCTTGTTCAGCCTTATCCGCATTCCTAGGAGTCTGGAATACTGCAGTGAGGAAGTTTGGCGGTAGACCATAACGTAGCACTGACTCAACAAAGATTCGGATTGCCTTAATATGCGCCCAAGCTTTGATGAGGTCGCCATAAGCAGTTCGAGCCAGGCGAACTACTTCTGACCAAAGCTTTCGTTCGTTCTGGGATGCAACTTGTTGTTCCTTCTTGAGATCGGCGATGGCTTCTTCAGAGTACTTGAACTCTCGAGGCGTCCATTTATGTTCTCGGACTTTGGAAGTGAATTCGGCGGCATATTTTGTAAACAAGGTGACATTAAACAGAGCGTATTCAGAATCTTCGGCAATGACACTGGCGCTTCTTGGGACAACCATAGGAGTAAGTGTCTCGTATTCGTTCAGAAAGTCTTTTTTGGATTGCTTGGGAACGGCCACAAGCAAAGTGGTTAGGTATTCACTCTCTTGCACAAAATGCTCACGGCGAAGAACGTCGTGAAGAGAACGGACAGAGAGGTTTCCAGTTTGTTTACGATCCACAGCAGACAAATTCGACTTGGCAGTGCTGTAATTGTTGTACGAGTTGCGCACATCCGTATCCAATGCAAATGCTTCTTTAGAAATCATGTCGACGAGTTCAGGGATCGGCTTGTCCACGCGATATTTACTGCTGTTCCATGAGAAGGACGCAAAATACTGTTCTGGTGACTTGTTGTCATCGATTCGTTTAGCACCTGCTAGTTGACCTTTATTGTTCTCGAAAACAGAAGCTAGAATTTCAGCAGCCTTGTTCACAATGCCCTGAAACTGGCCGTCTATCTTAGCCAATTCCTCGCTCTGCTGGACTAAATTGTCCAATGTTCCGATTTTGAAGTTTGGAATCTCGAACTGGCTCACTCGATCGACATCCAACTGTTCACACAGCCAGTTGTCTAATTGCGTCTGTGGATCGCCGCCACTGGGAGCCGCGCTCTGGGGCAGAGCCAGCATCATCAACGAAGTTGTGGTCGAAGCCATTGTCGTCCTTCCTCTGTTTACGAGTGCTTTCGAGGGGTAACGGGTCTCTCGTAAGGAGGCCAGATTAGGTCCGCGCATATTTCAGAACATGACGGCGTAATTTTCCGACTGGGACCGCAACTCTTGATTTTATCTCATCAAACCTTTATCAGCTGGATATGGGACATGTTTTTTCCCTGTGTTGGTAACCTCAGACACGACCTTGTAAATTTTTATTTCCCGGAGCTGTTGGTGTGTTCATTGATTTAGAAGGTAGATAAATATGAGGTGTTAACTATATATTACTGTTTCTCACTACTCGTTAGGATTCTGACAAGACGGGGCGATTGGCCTGCTGGTATATACTTATTGAGCTGCTTTCATCCATTGCACAATCTGCTACGGTTTAGGATATAGTATTTCAATAAGTCAACAAACAGTGCCCAAGAACACTTGCGAATGAGATAGCAGTCAAGGATACCAATGACCCAGCGGTCGTCGGCTAAACTAAGTGTGAGCCACAAGAAAGTCGGAGTAAATAACATATTGAGTGGATTGAAGATATATTAGTGAGACTGAATTTAACCAAAGTATGCTATGTAACTATTTCTTTGGCTTCTTACTCTTTCTGCTACCTTCAAAACCGGCTCTTTTCTTTGCCTTTTTGCCTTTGACGCCCTTCATTTCTCTACGTTCCTGGAGATTTCGCTCACGCTTCTCTTGACGCATCTTGATGTTCTTCTCTACAGTGCGCTTGCGTTCCTTCCATTCCCGTTCAGACTTCTTCTTCTTCTTTTGCTGCTGCTTCAGGGACTTTTTCAACAATTTTTCGTCGTCTCTGACTTTTTCTCCACTTGCGTGTTGCAGCGCCCGATTCCACTGGTTCTTTTCCTCAATCGCCTTCTTCTTTTCAGTGTCCATGTTGGCGAGTTTGGCATTTCTGTTTTCCACATGCTTTAGTTGACCAGCAATATCACGCTTCTTCTGCTTCTTTTGCTTCTTTATATCACTGAGATCACCGGTTGTCATATCACCGTCATTGAATTGGACTTGGCTGAAGATATAACCATTATTATGCTGTTCATCGTTATTATCATCATCATTAGTATTTTCTTCGTCTACCTCTTCCCATTCGTCATCATCCTGTTCTTCTTCCTCTTCACGCTTCCGCTTTAAGTCTTTTTTGGCCTTCAACGCAGCTTGCTTTTGTCTCCTTGCTTCAAGAATAGCCTCCCTGTTTAGCGGCGCACCATTGACATTTGTCCCTGGGGCTTTTCGCTTCTCTCTAAGTTGCTGAATTCGAGATTGCAGGCGGGCTCTAAGTTCCTGCACACCGGGACTCTGCGACCGGCTTTCACCATTTCGCTTTGTTTTCTTCTTCTTATCTTCCTTGTTCTGGTCATGCTGGTTAGGCGTCTCTTCGTTTTCCTCTAAAATTTCATTTCCCTGGTCATCAAAGACTATTTCTATGTCGTCATCTTCAGAGTTTTCTTTCTCTTCCTTCATGTTTCCTGTGGTCTTTTCGGTTTCCACTATCTCATCGCTACTCTCCTCTGCCTCTTCATCACTCTCATCGGTCCCATCACCGTCTTCATCCAGCTCCTTTTCCATTGCTTCGGTGACGTCTTTCGCAGAGCTTAGTGAGTCCGGGTCAAACTTGGCCCTTCGATTTTCCTTTGCCTGGTCCTTGGTCATCTTCTTTCGGGACCATTGCTCCTGGGTATCATCGTCATAATAATATTTTGCCGGAAGCAAGGACAGCAAACCACTAAAAGAATTAGCGTTATCAGCGAGACGTTCTTCTAAGGTTTTGCTCATAATGACCGTCTTCAAAGATAAAACAAAAAGGCGCTGGGTGAAATTTTTTGATATGATAGCACAACGCCGCACATCGGGCTCCGCGTAAGGCGCGTATAATCCGTTCTTTCACTCCGAGCCCTGCACATTATGCTTAAAAGAGAAGAGTAATTGGCGTTTCTTCTGGACAGCTGTGTTTGAAGGCTAGGGATTATATATAAACTTCGGAACAATAAATAATCTGGAATATGTTTTTCTACTGATTCTTTTTCAACTGATTCTAAATCACACAGTCTACTCCAATAATAAAATAGGTCGGTGCTCGTGAAAGATAGACCTGGGGTGAAGATGGAAGCGGCTACTCTACATACTTCTGGAATTAGTTATTAAAAACTAATAGGAACCAACCGTTTGCTGTTCGGGCAGAATCCCAAGGGTAATTACTTTGTCTCCCAATGCTGCTATAATCAACACAGCTCTGTAAAATCTCATAAATCTGTTCAATTGAATACATGATCTTATTAATTGGGGTTACCAATCAGTTGAAATGTTATATCTATTATATTTCATTATCACTGTTATTATTATTTAAATTAACAGTTGGGGCTCGGCATTGAGTTCCCCCCAAGTCATCCGCAAATTACCATCGCTCAAAACAATATATACTGATATGTAATATCAGTTTATTAGTTGAGTTGGTGGAATTTCACCAAGTGATGTGGAATTTATCACCAGGTGAGATTCAAAGAAGGTATTTTCCCGTCCTCCCAAAAACTCCGACAAATTCATGACGACGAAGGCGCTGTCGGAGAGCAGACGGATTCTTTGGCGTGGATATCGGAGCGTCCCATTATGGCGTAAGGAACTGGGGTTGCGAAAGCGGGTTAATGACAAATCATTCAAGAGACCGCCTGATGCAAATGTTGGCCGTGGCCGGCAGCGAAAAAGCAGACCCGCTGACGACAATGATCCCGCAATGGCTTACGGGTATGAATGGCTATTGGCTGCTATAAATAAAATACCGGGTGCCTCTTCATCCAATGGTAAAGGCAAAGGAGAATCAGTATACCATTGGCGGGCAAGAATGCTGCAAGAGTATATGAAGCGGAAGAACGTTAAAGAACTAGGTGAGGACCCGCTTTTATGGAAGGGTCTGAAGCACTTTGGAACGTTGAAGCGTCAGGAAGGCGAGCCAGCCCAATTGGACATGCTTTTAGAGCTTTTTGAAGTGGCAAAAGCGCAGGATGATCAGAAAAAGAAAAGTTATAGAGTCAAACAAGTCGGAGATGTGCTCTATTCAAATGAAAAAGTTAGGTTAGATCCGATAAATGAATCTGCGTATATTGATGCTTTATTGACTGTGGGGAATAAGTCGAAAGGTCTTGAATTGTGGCAAAGCCGAGTGGGAAAGAAGGATGTGGTGGATTCAAGTTATTGGCATGAGTTCGGTGTGCTCCTGCATATTAGACGCTACGATTGGCGGAAAGCGGAAAACATAGCAACTGATATGGAGAAAAAATTTGGATACATACCACCGAGATTGATGGTTCATTTTATCAAACTGTACGGCCGCCTAGGTGGGCGTGGCAAAGATGTTGAAAGGTGGTACAAAAAGCTACGGAATTCCGTGAAGAACCGAAAGGCAGTGATGATGGCACTCTCTAAGGCAAAAAGTTCTACTGCAGTGGCAGATCCTCCAAGTGCAGACCACCTTCTGGCTGTGGCAGAAGAGCTGTTACGCCAAAACAACTGGAAGCTGTCTCAGAAAGTAATTACAGACTTGAACAGCTTTGGAGCGGATATACCAGTAGTACAAATGTTGGAGATTATTGATACCTCTACAAAGCAGCTTAGCAGGCTTCCTAAAGGTCGACGGAAAATGAGGAGCCAAGGGAGGGCAAACTTTGGAGCAGAATCTTCTGACTTTGTACCATTATTAAGCACATTAATTTCTATTAACCCCGAGATATTAAATTCCGCCAGTCTTTATCAATCCTGGCTGCGGGGGTTGGCTTCCTTGGGGTTGACACAGAATGCAATGCAAGTTTTAGATGCAATGGTCAAGCGCAGCAGTGGTCCCTCAACCGATGATATATCTGCTCTCATTCAAGCATTATTACACAAGCATGAATGGACAATTGCTTGGAAAGTCCTTGAAAGGATGGAAAGTGGAGAACTGGGTAGCCAAAAACCTACCATTCGTATTTATAATCAATTCCTCCGCTTTTCCATTAGGTTGGAGGATCATGCACTAGTTGATCAGGTGGTATCTCGCATTCCTACTCTATATGCTGACTCTACCCTCAACATGCTACTACTGTTCTATTCCAATTCTCGTCAATTTGAGAGGTTGTTTAAACTGTACACACCAGTGATTGAAAAGGAGCACGACCCGGCACACACCACTTGGAGACAATTGTGGCTTCTTCTTCGCAAGTCCTATCAAACAAAAGTTGCTACACCCAGACCAAATCATAGAGCATTGTTTGCGGCGATGGCTTGTAGTAACAACTATAGACCGTCTTTGCATGTGTATGAATATGCTGCTCATTCTATGATGCTTTCAGGAGATTACGCTGCTGCTTGTGCTGTTCTCTGCTACATGGAAAGTACAAATGACTTGAATCCGACTATTATTCTGGCAACTAGCTTAGTGGACTTGGCTCTCAAAATCAAGAGAGGTTCGAAAGCTGTTTTTGCACCTGGAAGCGTTTCGGACGACGAAGCCATTGTTGAATCTGGTCATCCTGCACTTGAAGAACCAGCTATCCCGTGGGTCACTGTTTGTGACAATGTCTGTTCGACGTTGGATCTCAACCCGGATGAAATTAAATCCCAGGTTGAACAGATAGCCTCAGAATGGAAGAGTTAATTGGCGTGATGTTGCAGTAGTTATGATGGCTAAACGTGTAGTCTTTGTAACTCACCAACTAAATTTTGGCCAATATTGGATCATCAAGGTTAAACCTTGAGGAGGAATCTAACACCCCCACTTTCAGGAACCTTATCACTGTGATCTAAGATAGTGTGATGGAGCATTTGACGAAATATATCGACTTAAACCAGAAGTAGAGAATAAAGATTTGAGACTCCCATAGGGATGTGTACTAATTATCATGCTATTATATACTAGTATCTCTTTCCATCGTATCTCTCAACAAACCTCTGAGGAATGCTGACATGTTTTGACCTAATGTAATCACAGAATCCCTTCCCCAAGCTGTCAAGCAGAGGACTTGAGCTAGTTCCCCTACCTAAGATGCCGTAAACAACAAAGTGAATTGCTCTGATATTCGGCAGTTCAACTCTTTCAATAAAGTAAGTATCATTCCAATCTTCCCCAATGAGCTTTTGTAAGCGGTCTCTGGTAAAGAAGGCTTTTAACCATTCATACTCATCGTCCTCATGAACAAACAAACCGAGATTTGCGTTTCCACCTTTATCTCCCGATCGTCCAAGTACCACTGATTCAATAGGAGCGATTGTCTCTGGACCGAATGAAGACAAATCTGCTGCAGGGTTAGCCTCTTGGTTTTCTCGTGGGGCCAAAGGTTCTGTTTCGGATATTGTGGGTATGGTAATACATTTAATATCTCTTCCCTGGCTATCGATGAGATGGGCTCGTTCTTGGAACTCTGATTGTGGAACCACACCAGGATAGTATGCCACATATTCTACAGGGATTCCTGTTCTGAAATCAGTTGTGGAGTGGAATCCCGAAAAATGCTGCATAAAATAATTTCGTAGTCCTTTTAGAAGACCGTATAAAGTTGTCTTATCTTTTGCCTGAGCAAAAATGCGGAGATAAGAAGTTCCAGCCCGTTGGCACGTAGGGTTGACTTCAGGTGCTGCGTAACGTTGGAATTCCAAAACGTCAATCTTGTCCTCTAGCCCAAGATCACTTATTCCTTTGCGAGCCTGTCTTTCAAAAAGATTGAACTTCGCGCTCACATTTCGTGGAGTTCCAGTGGCATTAAAAGTCAGTTCTGATTGATAGCCACAATCGTAAAAAATCGCAAGCTTGGTTGTCGGCGGCGGGGGATGGCCTTTGATTCCTTTGAAGAACACTCTATTCTCACCATCACCCACTAGTTCAATATGTTTTAAGTCAGCTTTCACGTCATTGTTGAGATATATATTGCCTTGTAGTTCATACAGCAACTGGCATTTGCAAACGTCAACATTGACAATACCGTTCAATGATTCGTGCTTGGTTATAACAAATGTTCCATCGGATGCAATCTCAGCTATAGGTAAACCAACATCGATCAACAAATCCTGATCATAACGTTCAAAATCGCAAAAATTACCGCCTGTTGCATATGCAGAACATTCAATTAAATGTCCGGCAACAAGTGCACCTGCTAACTGGTCAAAGTCAGTTTCTGCCCATTGATGCCACCACGAAGCCAATCCAATTACTGGAGAAGCGTCTGCCACTCTTCCGCAGATTACAATGTCAGCTCCAGCTTCTAATGCAGCACGTATACCCCTTCCACCAAGATAGCCATTAGCGCTGACCACCTCGTTGGTGCTATCGGACAGGAGTTCTGCAACCATCTTATCTACTTTGACATTCTCGTTATTATGATCAAGATGTTTTAGTGGGTATTCCTTATCCAGAAATCTGTTCACGTTCCCGAAAACATCATCACCAGATATGTATGCCACTTGCAGATT
The DNA here is from genome assembly GCA_030585065.1 of Blastobotrys persicus. Taxonomy (NCBI): domain Eukaryota; kingdom Fungi; phylum Ascomycota; class Dipodascomycetes; order Dipodascales; family Trichomonascaceae; genus Blastobotrys; species Blastobotrys persicus. The sequence goes on from JAJMBO010000006.1 coordinate 122,468, forward strand.
TAGCCCTTTTCCCTCAACGGTTTTTGCGACTTTTCGAGCTAAGCCCTGCGGATTCAATGCTCCTCCATTTACAACAATCTTGATCTTTTTCTCTGCTGCAACATCCAATGTCTGCATTAATCCATCTTCGGCTGACGGTTCCCAGCCATTATGTTCCCCTTTGCGATAGGCTTTTGCATTGGAGCCTAGGTTCATTTCTGCCAGGTAATCACCAGTAATTGCGTCTACTGGCCCAGAAATAGCCTGACGGTACATCTGGTACCCAGGATCTGGAATGGCACCGGAGCAATTGGCTATCTTTATTGGCCGCATATACTGTATTAGCAGGATTGTTGTTGTGCCTTCCTGTTCATTTATATACGGAGTCGGCGTTCATATGCCGATTTTGTGGGGAAAGCATCTCGGATTGTCGCAAAGTGGGCAGCCGACGATGACAACCAAAACTGGGCAAAGCTCGTTAATTAACGGGATATGGAAATATCCGCTCTATATATGGGAATAGTAAACCCTCATGAGTGTCTGCAGCTCAATTGGCTTGACCCTGACGTAACATATCTCCATTTCGTTGTCTATTATGGGTCAAGACTGATCCGTTGCTCGGCGTCTTTTTCAGGGTCTGTTATAAGAACATGAAATAGAATAGATGCTAAAACACAAAGTCCAGAGTAATGAATAGCAATTGTCCCCAAGTACCTCGGTCTGACCCCGCCTGATCTGCACTAAGCTTTATCGGAAGTCGGAGTTAGGGAATCCGACCCTATTATAATAAATCTATGCTGTATTTCTGAATCCAGGATTCTAATGGAGAGATAATGACTGGTTACGATATTCATAGCGAAGCGAAGAGCATCTTGGAGAGGTTGCTGAAGGATGAACGATTGAAGGTGCCTGAATCAGTGCAGAAGTCTGCTCAGGGCATCTCATTCGTTACTGAAGGTGTTCAGAAGAAACCTTTTATCCCCACTCCTCTGAAAATGACCGAGTCAAGTACTGCATTGTGGGCATTTCTTGGAGCTTTTGGGGGTGCTATAGCCGAAGCCCGTTATGGAAAGCCACAGGAATGCAAAGTTAATTCTGATAAGGCTACATTATATTTGTTGGCTGCCGTCGTCGCCCGGCTGAATGGAAAGAGCCCAATGGAACCAGAACTTGGTAGAAGAATGGCAAAATATGATAAAGGGAACATGAGTGAGACCTATCGTCGGCTCTGTACTTCGGTTTATGAAGCCAAAGATGGTAAATTCTTCCACCTTCATGGCAGTCTGGATTCTACTCCTTCACTCACTATGCTCGGCCTCCCATTGAGTAGGCCAGAGTTGGATTTTGAAGCAAGTGTAGACGTCTTTAAGTCTGAAGTTAAAAAACACAATTCTAGATGGCTTGATATTACTGCAAATGAAAGGTATAGACAGGCGGGCACTATCTGTTATACGCCCGACGAATTTTCAAGAACTGAACATGGTCAAGCAATTAAAGATGAGCCTATCTATACAACTACTCAATTACACAAGCATTTACCGCCAGTTATGTGGCCGGAGTCAACAAACGATTCAAAGGGACCATTAGACGGTATCAAAATTCTTGACTTGTCCAGAATCATTGCCGCACCGGCAATCTCTAGAATTTGTGCAGCCTTAGGTGCAACTGTTCTTCGATTATCTACAGATAAGCAGCCTGATATGGGGATTTTGTTATTGGATGGAAACCTGGGGAAGCATGATGCGTACCTAGATTTGAAAACTGAGGAAGGAAAGGTACAGTTTGAAAAACTTATCGAAGACGCAGACGTCCTGTTGGAGGCATATCGTCCTGGAACTCTAACCCGGCTAGGATTTTCGCCAGAATACATTCATGAAATCGCCAATCGTCGAGGAAAGGGTATTGTTCACATAAGGGAGAATTGCTATGGCTGGAAAGGGCCTTGGGCACATCGCAGTGGCTGGCAGCAGATCAGCGATTGTGTCACAGGGGCTAGCTGGTTACAAGGCGAATTCCTTGGTCTCAGAGAGCCTGTGGTTCCGCCTATACCAAATTCGGATTATCAGGTGGGGCTATGTGGTGCAGCCGGCATTATGGATGCTCTATTAAGGCGATCTATCAATGGAGGATCATACAGCGTTGATGTATCTCTGAACCAGTTCAACATCTTTTATATTGCCCTGGGCGTTCTTCCTAAGGAAGAACAGACTCGTCTTCGTCAAGAGCACAAAGACTTGTATCTCAGACATTACGGTGACATGCGTTCGGGAATCGCCAAGGTATCTAAATCAATTGGAACAGTGGTTCCAGAGTTCTTTACGAAAAAGGAGCATTATTCCTCAGCGGAAGCAAATTGGGGAATTGATAAGGAGATTATTACTTATGCTAAACCTCCGATTGACTACACAGATTATAAAGTCGATTTTAGAATCGGATCCTGTCAACCCGGATCATATTCTCCCGAGTGGCCATAACACAGGGTGTGTTATTAATAGTAAAGTTTTCTGTATGAATTATTCAACCCAGTGTCATTGTAAACGTGTTTGCTCTATGGAAGTAGAAAATGGAATTCTTTAATGCTAAAACTTTCACAAAAATAGTTTATTGAACGTTTTATGCAGATGCAGCAGAACCACGGCGAGATCTAAGAAATCTATGAACCAAGCAGTTACATGTTCATTTCATATGTTACAAGACCGTCATGTTGAAGTTATCCGGTTTCGTTAATAGCCTCCCCTAGCAAGTACCCACGGCATAGATTATTGAATAGTTCATCGTCTACCAAGTTTGAACCATTTTGGCTTTCCCCCAGAAGGTTTTGATTCTTCTCGAGATTTCGTTTTCAGAGACTGTGGGTCGTCTTTCGTATCATCATTATCAGTTGAAGTTTGCATTTGGTCAATTTTAATGCTTTTATCTTCAGTGATCGGTTTCGCTGACTGCAAAGCAGTATCATTAAGAATTTTGTCTTTTGGAAACATATCCTTCGTATGACCTTCACTATTGACATCCCATTCCAAATACACTAGTTCTCTAGAGCCAAAATTGCAGTCTTCTACAAGAGTCATGGTCGGATCACCTAATACTCGACGAGGAGGAAACATGAACAAAAGGAAGGGGAGTTCTGGATTCCGCAAGACGGACTTGACGAAGATGTAAAGCTCAGAGACAGGTTCAGTTGGCTTGAATTTGCCTTCAACATGTGATTGATCAGGTAAACGAACACGGACCAGACATTCACTAATTTTCGGTACCTTCTGAGAAAGTTTTTGTTCCCTCATCGCTGCTGTCATTAGTGGAGCATCCTTTTTATCTGACCCAGAAAGTGCGCTCAATTGAGAGCGATATTTTCTAAACTGTGCCGCAGTCATTTCGTCCTCAGGAGAGTCGTCGGGGATCTGTCGTGTGCCTTCTGCTGGAAGGTAAGCTTGTACTTGCCTAGAAGAAGAGGTTCCTGAAATGATTGCACAAGGATGACTGACTTCAGATTGATTCATTTCCTTTCCTTCTTGGTCTACTTTTTGTTCTTTCTTGGGCGAATCTTCGGGTAGTATTTGCTGCTCCGCTTGACTCTGTAGCGTTGGTGTAGCAAATGTTTGCTGTACTTCTAGTGCTCTTTCTAAACTCATAGCTCCAGATTCAAACCGAATCCGCATTAATGCATTTCCACTTGACAGGCCCATACTTTCCAACGGCTGGTCCAGGTGCTCTAATTTGGTCAAAACTGTATTGAAAAGTTGAATCTGTGGCATTTCGTATGCTTTAACACTGCCCTTATCAACAGACCTTTCCGTAATGTTCAACCCTGACTCCTGTTCAAAGTGCTTCAATACACCCCAAACTGTGGTGCTACTGGAAAATTTTGCTACTCCAGTGTACTCAGGCAAATTGATCTTTATTTGAACCTCTCCCTGAGTTTTTCTCCTCGCGGCTACCAGTTCGACTTTGGCGTTCTGCACCAAATTTGACAACCGAATCGGCAATGCCTCATTCAACAACCTCTTCCCTGACCTATTCTGAGTTAGCGCTTTGCTCTAAATAGAGCTTCATGGTTTCTGATATGGGAGATGCCATTCGGCCCTTTCTTATTAAATACAGGTGTCGTAAGAGTGCCCTGGCTTGCAGAGGAATAGAACACAAGTCCCTTTCCCAATTATAAAAAAATCGACAAGACACATATTCTCTGACCAGCGTCGACCTACTCGAATGCCAATTGATCTCTTCCGCTATCTTAATGAAAATAGATTTGCCACTTACCTAAGCGTGTATTGGTCCGGATAAAGATCTAAATGCTCACACGCTCGCTCTTTAATTTCTTTCAGAAGCGTAGATGGAGAATATTTAACTTTGATTTGGCGAATTCCGTGCACTACTACGATCTGTGACATGATGGTAGTATAATAATGTTGTATCAAGACAGCCGAAGTATTGGGAGGAAACAATGCTCAAGTTCACGAGGATCGGACGAAGGTTACCAGTTCACGCCCCTGGACGCCTATATTCGACTGCAAAGCCAGTCCAAAAGCCACGGTGGATTAGGAACTTTTTTTATGGGGGATTGGCTCTGGGAGCTGGATATGGGGTTGGATGGGGTGTAAAGGGTGCTATCGGAGAAAGACCGCAACCAAACAGCGCTGGGTTGAAAGATTTGGACAATGTGCCTGAATACAGACATTTGCATAGTCATCCATTTGTAAAGAAGTTAAGAGAGAACCCGAATTTTATTGAGTCGCGATATTACGATGCTATTCCGAGTGAACACCGGGAAAACATGCTTACATCTGGGTTATTAGCCGGCCAAGGATACCTTACTGTCGAGCCACTGGTGTTTACGAACGTTAATCAACAAGAAATGTACTATCTGTACCATGTGGGAGATCGGCTCTCTGGTCATGAGGGCATTGTTCATGGTGGATTCCTTGCTACTTTGATGGACGAAGGACTGTCTAGATGTACGTTCCCTTCCCTTCCAAGCAAATACGGCGTAACAGCCAACTTGAACATAAATTATAAAGCGCCTGTCCCTGTCCAATCTTATCTTCTTCTTCATGCTAAAGTTACTGACGTGAAAGGCCGCAGAGTAAAGGCAGAGGGCGAAATCCATACACTTAGAGACTTTGCAGCGGACGAGGAAATCCTCGTCGAGGGCAAGGTAACTATGGTCGAGCCTCGTTGGGCAAAGTACTTTGTATGGCTATTTAAATGATACTTTTTTTTTTTTTTTTTTTTTTTTTTTCTTGCCATCCCTATCCCATTCTATTGTTGTAATTAGCTCCGTGTATATTCTAGTTCGTTTCATATTAGTATAATATGTAGCATGCTTTTGATTAAAGCTCCGTTTAGTATGAGGCATTTCCATGCGGCTGCGAAGATCACCGTTGGGGCCCCAAATAAGTAGGGCCATATTGCTGAGTCCTCTAAATCCGACTACTAAGTATGGTGTTGGATATAACGTTGTTCTGGTAATATGGATTCTAATATAACAGGTCTAATGTCGTTGCACCTAGAGACACTAAACAGGTTCAACTTACTGTTCAGAAACCTTCTGAACCATTGAACCCAGTAAAACCTGAGACCAGGAATTGCTTGTAATAGGGCTTTTTGGCGATAGAATTTGCCCAGTTCCATGCTGATGTCAACCTACCATCAATGCACGACCCAGCGTCGAAGTAATTGTCCGCGCCAGACCCATCAAATGCATGTTTAAAGAAGTCGCAAAGAATAGTGGTTTTGAGTTCATCAGGCGTGTTAAATTGCGCACAGACCCAGTCATGAACAAAAGGATCGCGAACGAGTCGGTCAACGTTGGAAAGTACAATATAGACAGGATTGAGGATTCGTGGCACTTGGAGGTATTTGTCTAAGAAAAACAAGGCATTAGGGACAGCATGGTCGCCTAAATGGACAACGGATGAGCCAATCCATGTTCCTGTTCGTTGTTGGCATTTGCGAATAATTCCATGCATCGCCCGGCTCAAATGTGGACATGGCTTGATTCGATTGAGGCCCTGCCCGGTGTCTGCTAGACGATACCGATTATTGTCAGACACCAAGTCATGGTCAGCTAACGTCCACAGCATGAACATGTCGCGCATGATTTGTGACCATAGGGTGAGAGACTGTTTGACATAGTGGTATTGCTTGTAATGATTGTGAGAAAGACGCGCACCCTGGCGACCAAGGGAGATTCCCAGGGAAAAGTCTCCTCGAATTTGATCTGGATCAAAGTTTTCATCCAACATTTGAATCATTTCGTCAACTGGTTTACAGTTAGCCCTCAAATAGGCATGATAATCACCAATAGAGTATAGGCATTGGCGAAGTTCTTCCTTCGTAATTATTCCTCGTTGGGCATACTTGCCAGCCAGCTGCTCTATGGCCCTTTCCTTGCGCTTGATCTCCATTTGGATTGCCGATTGTTTCTTGCCATTTGGAATAATTTCCACCACGGCCTGTAGAACCAATGGGTCATCCATCATAGACAGTGCTTCACGCTCCTCAAGGTAGGAATAAACTGTGTTTATCGGTTTGTAAAGATCAAAATCCATAGCTTCTTTGACCTCTGGCAAGCGTGAATCCATCATCATGTACATAAGCTTTCCGAAGCTATCTCGCATTTTTTCTGGATTCATGATTTTGTACCTTCTTCCGATTTCAAAGATCATCTTATACCACTCGGCATTTGCTGCAAAGTCTTTATCCTGCAACAGGTTCTGGCCAGTCTTCATGTTAGTCGCAACCACAAGACCCGCCAAAATCGAGCACATCTCCTTCAGCTGTGCCACCATCCTCTTCGCTTTGGATGAATACACAATTATGTCCACTTTATCTGTGTATTCAGAAACATTTAATGCTGCTTCCAGTAGTCGTAGCAGCTTTCTCTCCTCAAATGTCAACCGCATGGGCACAAAACGTGAATGTTCCTTAATTCGACGCAACACCTCGAAATGATCACCAGCCTTCACATCTCCTCGGGTAGAAATAATCTGATCAGTCACTTGTCGCAGGATTTTATCCTCATCAGCCGCCTCATTGACTTGCTCGTCTGATGTGGGATGGCTGCTATCTGCTTCTTTGGCCGTGATCTCGCCCTCATCTTTCATCTCCACGTCATCCTCTTTGCTCGCCTCCTTCTTCACAACCTTATGGTCCTTCCTCTTTCCCGTCCTGTGGATGTAGTCAAAGCACACTTGACAAAATGCTTCCTCGCAATACAAGCAATCCAACTCCGCCGGCTGATCTCCGCATTCTATGCACAACCCTCTATCATTGGCACCTCGTTGATCCTCGCCTTGCTCCGGCGTTTCTGATAATTCTGAATCCTCGACCGCGCTTGGATCAGCAGAAAGGAGCTCTTGTAAAGGTCGCTTCATACTGAGATCTACCCAAACTTTTTAACCCAGTCTTATCCGAATCAGTCCCCTCGTCGCTGAAAAAAAAAACTCCCCGGTCTACCGGCTTCCCGGCCCCTCTCCGGCGTTAATAAACCTAACCCTAAATCACGTGATATGATATTTTTTTTTCGCTCGTCTTTGTAATTGAGATAGCGGAGCCACCGATCTTAGTAGTGGGAATAAATTGTTGCTCTATGATCTACGTTGAGAGTGTCATAGGTGTACCGTCGATACATATCGCTACCGTAACGTCGGGTGCTTGGAAACTGCGGACTGCGCGGTTGCTCTCTCGTGTTGCACACATTACACAGAACGGCAGGGGTGTCTTGCATCCGCAAAAGGCTCTGACAAGGCGGCAGTGGTCTGAGTCTGGTGAAACAGCCCGAATCTCCGGGAATTCCCGCTGCGGTTAAAAAAAAAAAAAAAAAAAAAGGAGCGCCGGCCGAGCGCGATCAGACCCAAAGTGGAAATTCGTTAGAAAGAAAAGTAAAATGAGGGTTTCACATTTTAGGGCCTATAATAGGGCAGGGATTATAAACCTCGGGTTTTGCCCGTGCAGGAATTTTTTCTCTTCACTTCACATCATCTTAACTATTCTTTGAACTGGTCTTGTTCTGTTTCCCTTTTTTGTTCTTTCGTTTGTGTGTACGTGATTGATCCTTTTAGGATGTCTGCTTTATAGGAATACGCTATAACGGTAGATGTCTCACGGTACAACGATGGCAGTTTGCACAAATAATTTTCGGGCGCAGCAGCGTTTGGATGAGTTTCAGAAACAGGAGGTTAGAATTCAAATCAATGAATTCAACAAGCAGCAAGGCGTAGCTTCAACTAATGAGCAACCAAAGAAGGCGTCTGCACTCAGCACATTATTCAAATCACCTGCGAAATGCTCTAGCACTCCGAAGAATACAAATGAAGAACGAGGACGACAGCCAAGTTGTCTCAAGTTTTGCTGTCCAGCCCGGCCTGATAAGGACGCCGCTCGACCTGTTAAAAGAAGACCATTCACTCCACCGCCTGCTAACAGACTGCCAATAGAGTCTGATAGTAGTGACGAGGAAGATGTGGGGGATTGGGATGATATGGAGGACAATTTAAATGTCTTAGTGCATGATATGGATGTCTAATTGTTAATTTAATACCATTATCCCTTTAATTCTCTTTTTAGACAAAGTCTCAAACGAGCACGAGCTCTCTTTTGTGCCCGTTTGGGACCTTCTCTAGAAGGCGAATCATGTAGTGGGGCCACGGACCTTACCTAAATGGCACAATATATTCGAATCTAATGTATTTATAATCTGTGAAACTCCACGGAGAATTGTTTTTCCACAGATCACACCGCCTCTGAAAATGCTTATACCAACCCCTAAAAACAAAAAAAAAAGGTCAGGGTCAAGGGGGGCAGATATGGAAGATTATTTAATTTAATTAGTTCAAACGCTGAAGAACGTCTAGAAATGTTACCCTCCCTTTCGGGCCGGTGCGGCTTTTTTTTTTTTTTTTTTTTTTTTTTTTTACTATTTCAGGATACCGATAAAAAAAACTTTCCCATCTCGACACAGTTGAAGAAAAAGAAGAGAGAAAATGACCTATCCAGATAATCAAGGTGAAAGATTTAGAGGCGGCGACCGATTTGATCGAGGAGGACCTCGGTCTTACGGTGGTGGCCGCGGCGGTGGTTATGGCGGCGGTGGATATAGAGACCGTGGTGGATACGGTGGCGGCTACAGACGTGGTGGCGATAGAATGGAGGAAAATGGAGCTGGTTTGAAGAAGATTGATTTTGATCTGGACAAGCTCCCTAAATTTGAGAAAAATTTTTACAAGGAGCACGAGCATGTTTCTGCTAGAGACGACGCAGCCGTCACTGCTTTCCGAGAAGAGCATTCCATGACTGTGAGCGGAAAGCACATTCCTAAGCCGGTCGAGACTTTTGAGGAAGCTAACTTTCCAGGATATGTCTTGAAGGAGGTTAAGCAGCAAGGCTTCGACAAGCCAACCGCCATTCAATCCCAAGGTTGGCCCATGGCCTTGTCTGGTAGAGATATGATTGGTGTTGCTCAGACGGGTTCTGGTAAGACTCTGTCGTACTGTTTGCCAGCCATCGTCCATATCAATGCTCAGCCTTTGCTTTCTCCTGGTGACGGTCCTATTGTGCTTGTTTTGGCTCCTACCAGAGAGTTGGCAGTACAAATCCAGCAAGAGTGCTCAAAATTTGGTAGAAGCTCGCGAATCAGAAACACATGTGTCTATGGTGGTGTTCCTCGCGGCCAGCAGATTAGAGACTTGGCCAGAGGTGTTGAAATTTGCATTGCCACACCCGGTCGTTTGATCGACATGTTGGAAGCTGGAAAGACTAACCTTAGACGAGTTACATACTTGGTCTTGGACGAGGCCGATCGTATGTTGGATATGGGTTTCGAGCCTCAAATTCGAAAAATTGTTGATCAGATTCGTCCTGATCGTCAGACTCTCATGTGGTCTGCTACATGGCCAAAGGAAGTCCAACGATTGGCTAGAGATTATCTCAAGGACTATATCCAAGTAAACATTGGTTCGTTGGAACTGTCAGCCTCGCATAACATCAAACAGATTGTTGAAGTTGTTTCTGAATACGAAAAGAAAGATCGATTGCTCAAGCATTTGGAAAAGGCGCTTGATGAAGACAAAAAATCAAAGATTCTTGTCTTCACCTCGACAAAGAGAGTTGCTGATGATATTACCCGCTTTCTGCGACAAGACGGTTTCCCAGCATTGGCTATTCACGGAGACAAGACTCAAAACGAACGTGATTGGGTGCTGAATGAGTTCAGGACTGGACGAACTTCTATCATGGTTGCCACTGATGTCGCGTCACGTGGTATTGGTAAGTATAAACTAACAAACCAAGGAAACACATACACACACACTTTGTATATGGAGGACAGATACCTGGGATATCCTTATTCAAAATACCCCTGTACCTTGAAGACTTGATACCCCCTTCTCTTTTGACATGATATGACAGTATCTATAATCTTTCTGTTCTTTTTTTCATCAAATGCTAAAAAGGAACAAAATGTTGGCTCATGTTTCATTTTCAGCAACCTCTTTCTTCTTTACCTGGAAGATTTGCGTTGCCAAGGGCTAATATTTTACTAAGGAATATTGATTTTAGGTGCTCATGTGGTCTCAGGTTGTTTTTTGCAAAATTAACATGGTAAGTTTTTTTTAAGAAAAATGATCTGGGATTTTATCTCAAATGAAGAAAGAAGGGAGCTTATTACAGGGTTATTCTGTTATCAGGAAATTTGACAAGCATAGATCCTCCTTTCTACAATATCGGAATAATGTGTGTCAATGAACTTTGTTTACTAACACATTTCTTTTAGATGTCAAGGGAATCAACTTTGTTATTAACTTTGACTACCCTAATAACAGCGAGGACTATGTTCATCGTATTGGCAGAACTGGACGTGCCGGCACCAAGGGTACCGCCGTGACGCTTTTTACTAACGACAACTCCAAGCAGGCTAGAGACCTCCTAGTCATTCTCAGAGAGGCTAAGCAGGATATTGATCCTAAGCTCGAAGAGATGGGCCGACCTCGAGGTGGCTATGGTGGCGGCCGTGGTGGTTATCGTGGCGGTGGTGGCTATCGTGGTGGTGGCGGCTACAGACGTGGCGGTGGTGGCTATACCGGCTCCAACAATGCGCCACTTGGTCGTAGAAGATATTAAATTCCGTAATAATCATATATAGAGTGTGTTAATGTTGTTAATTATTTGATTTGTTTCTTTATTACCTCGATGCGTGTTGGAATAGACGTGCTTTACTTTCCAGCCGTATCATTACCGCTAGTCTAATTTAATCCCAACCCCAACCGTCTTCACCATCGTCTTGGGGCTGCAGGTCTAAAGTATTTAGTTTCTTGGTGGTGGTTTGCACCTGAGGCTCATCATTGTCCCAGGCATCGCCCCATCCTTCATTGTCATTATCGTCAAAAATTGTGTCATCAAAGGATTTGTCGAATGTGCTTGAAACCGGTTCCTCTGAGCTGAAAGGAGGTGGCGTTTTCACAGAATTCCCCTGTGCAATGGACCCGAACGCGGCAGTCGATATGGGCTGTCTATTAAATGCATTTGGCACTGACGGAGTAAATGAGCTTACATTTTTTGATTCCACTGGGACAGACATGGATCGTTTAGGTTCATCAAATATTCCTGCTGGCCAGTTGTCTTTCCCGTCCTCTGGCTTGACGTCAGTTTTGTCTGAGAGGGTTTCGGCATGTTTTGAAACAATGTTGAGAAACATTTCCAGTGCTTCTTTCGCCTGTTTCCGGACTTGAGAATCCGAATCTAGCAATAGAGGTGCAATCGCTCCAATAGCCTTCTCACAGGTCATCTGCGGAGTGAAATACTCAATAGATGCGCCTAAGGCTTGAATTGCAGCAATTCTTGAATGCACATATGGATCTTTTAACGCTCTACTATATGCAGCGATAAGCACCGTAGGTCGGCTACTTGGATTCAAGTATCGAGCAATTCGTCCTAAAAGAATCGTAGTATTAGCCCTAATTGATGCTTGAGAATCGTTCTGAGCCTTGGCGAGGTGACGTAAAAGCTCTCCGTTCAAAATTCTATCTGTTAACTTTGGCGTCACATCGATCAAAGAGCGTACGGTATGCTCACGAATGGCCGGTTCTGTGTCAGAGAAGCCAGTTGCAAGGAGCGGGAAGATTTTATCTGAAACAATCTTCTTGTCCAACGAATCAATATATTGCGGCATCTGCAAAATGAGCTGAAGGCGTACAGCCCTGTCTTGGCAGCCAAACAGTTGTACAATGAGCGGAGTGACCGTCTTGTTGTAATCATTGGACGGCAACCCTCTGGAAATTTGAATGATACAGGTCAAGCATTTGATTCCAACCTCGCCGCCACCACCAGTCGGATTCGTCTTGAGCCTTTGAGTCAATGCAGCCACAAGCTGCGCCAAAATCTTGTAATGGAGATACTCTGGCGGGAAATTATCCTGAAGAGACTCCAAATGCTCAATAAACAATAGCATCTGCGTATCGGTTGCAATAGATAGGGAATCAACTTGGTTAGACAGATCCATCATCGGGTTATTCATAATGGCAGATGATTCAGCAGCTTTTTGCAGCGTCATTCTCTGTCTGGGGTTCTGATGGCATAGTTGTTTTTGCAAATTAAATAGCACATTGGAAGGTATTTTGCCCCTCGATGTCCTAGCTTGAGAGCCGTCCATGTTATTGTTAAAGACATCATAAACTAGGAGGCCAAACTGATAGGCATCTACAGGTCCGGCTTGCCGTTGATAACCAGATTTTTGCACTTCAGGCGGAGCATACTCGAATCCCAAGAGCGATCCATATGAAGAGAGAACAGATTCTGTGTCGTTCTGTGTGGTCACTTCCATTCCGCCCACCACCCATTCTCCCGAGGGATTTACGAGAATGGAACCCAAGTTGATGTTTCCATGTGTACAGTTACCATTAGTCGCGATATGGCACAGAGTTCGCAATACCATGCCTAATCCCCATAGCTTTGTATCGTCAGAGAGCTCTTGGACGACCTGATATAAAGGTCGGATTCGTTCAGTAGCTATGATCAAAGAGTGATCAGTCTCAATTGATTCATAAATCTTTAGTACGCCAGGAAACCGCAACTTTTTCAGTTTCTGGCTCATATTTCGAGCAAGAGGCAGCTTCTGAGAGGTCAACGGGGACCGTGTGTCAAATATAAATAATGTGCATTTTGCACTATCGGACTATCAGAAGAGAGGTTAACGTCACATCCGTGTACATTTAAGCAGTACTCACCTTCCTTGTTCCTTCGTGTATAGACCATATAGTATTAAAATTGCTACTTTCGTTCACCTTCTCTCCAATTGTATATGGTATATTGGGCCCTGTAAAGGACCCTATCGTCCTTGCTAAAAAGTCCATACCTAACAGTCGAAATATGCAAGCGCGTAGCTTTTGGGAAGAACAGCTCAACGCCGACCCTTCCACGTCAAGCAGACGAATTGCAAAGGACGCCTGGATGTTCGTAATACTTACGTCATTTTCATCGGCTGTCTATGTGTATTAGTAGTATAGTGTATCGCATCATTAATCTTAATCTACGAGGTTGACAGACAAGACATCGTGAATCGGCAGACCTTGTCGACCGTTGGAAGCTACTACACTGCCGGTATTGAACAAGCCTTAATCAACGGTAAAGGAGATAGCCAATTCAGCGTACTCGCAGGCAAGTAACTTCTCTCTATAGTTTTTTTAAGTATCACTGTGACCGAGGTAAGCGCAAAGATTGAAATAATGCGCAGGTTGCACTTTCATCTATGGCGAATTTTTACAATAACTTAACGTGCAATTTATCATTAATCTATTCTTGGTACGTATACCCACCTTCCTCGACACGTTGGCGGAAAACGGCATCCACATGGTTGCAGACATCGACGAGGTCATTGAGACCTTTATGCAAAGCTTGGATGGCAGTAATATTGCCATAGGTCTGAATTCGGAGATTGAGCTTGGCCTCTGAGGGATGTGGAATCGAATATCCGCAAAATTCAACTTCGGGACTATAAAGAGCTGGTTAATACAGACTAATCGAATCTTCCGCCCGCGGAGACTTACTTTTTCATAATAAGGTAGCGCAGAGAATTGCCCAGAGTGTGGTCTTCGTTCTTAATTTGAAAGGAGACTGCAGTGCCGTCTTCAGATCCACCCGGTAGCTATCAACATAGTCAGTACTCACAACCTCTCACCTTAATCAACTCACATACAATAATAATCTTCTCTGGATCCATATATTCTTCAGCATCAACTGGTGCAATAGGGTCGTCCCCAGCTGGGGCATCCGTCATTGATACATCTGCCATATTATTATTATTATTAATTCTTTTGGAGATTAAATTGATGATGTTTCTAGGGCATGCATGAAATTTTCAATCGCTTTCGCGCAAAGCGCGTGAGCCTCACATTCTGCGGCGCACGGCTGACTGCGAGATCATTGCAGATATCAATTATATTTCAAGGGACATGGGTATAGCTATTCTTCTGCTAATATGAGTGATTAGTAAGTTTGCCGCTCGCCGGTCGGATGTGGTAGCTTGGGCTAAAGAAAACTGGACAGTGTGCTTATATACTGCGAAGAGCATTTTTGCTTACACCGCTAACGTTATTGGAACAGGGTGTAGAGCTTTGAAACATGTTGTCGCCTTGAGATGTCAGCATCTTTTATATGTTGCATGTCTATGTGTTAAGTAGCTCATTAGAAATTGTATTAAACGCTAGTGGCTGTACATGTACAGATATAGTATTTCGATCACATATACTATATATACATATATAGCATGTACACCATGCATACTCCAAATTAGAATATTGTATAAGTTCTTACACATATAGACCACTTTAATTTGTTTCTAGGCGACAATAGCAAGAGGAATTCACAGGCACATCTGCTAGAGCCAGAGCAGCAGACAACTTCTTTTCTACAGTCTCAGCCTCAGATGCCCGACCCAGCTTCTTCAAGCACTCGTGCGCTCCATGCAACGCCCAAACATTGTTTTCGTGGCGGAGAGCACGAGGAAGAACATCAGTCATCCCAAGATCAGCCATATACACTTCGAGAGCTTGATTCACATGGTTTTGTTCCAGTAGAAGTGCGCCGTAAGCATGGCGTGTGGGCTGCATCCAACCCCAAGGCTCGTCATAAGGAAGACAGTCCTCTCGGCGAATGGCTTCACGTAGATGTTCATATGCAATATCAAAATTGCCACAACGGTACTCTATTTCTCCGTCTAACATTGATTCAGCTATCCTTAGAATATCTGAACATGTATTATTGAAAAGAGTCCGCGAAGGTTGGACTTGTTTAACAGCGTTTTGAAAAAGAATGCGCTGGTTCTCCGCTTCTGTAACTCTACCTTTGGCAGCAAATCCAACCCCTTTAGCATAGTGAACAATAGCCGTTGTCATTGAATATAGCTTTGGATCACTAGGTGGGGCTAGTGCAATAATGTCATCCCAGCGACCAAATCTTATCAAAACATGCGACCTCAAGGTTAGGAAAGCCTCCATCCAGTCAGCCATTGGTGGAGATTCTACTTCAAGCAGGCTCTTGGGTAGAGAAGACTCCAGTTGTTCGGCAGTTTCAAGTGCAACAGCAAAATTCCCAGCAAACATCGCAGCGTAAACCCGAAAGTGATAATCATGTGCCCGATAAAGTGTGTAAAAGTTTAACGGACCTGCCTTGGCCAGGTATTTTTCATCGGCACAAATCGCCCTGGAATTCCACTTAATTGCCTGATCATACCTGCCACAGAGTACATCCAAATGGGTTGGCATGTGGTTCAGATGGCCCCCATCAGGAACAAGTCCACGGAGGTTGTCTGCAATTGGTAGAGCTACTTCTGGGGTTGGGGACATTTCCATTAGATGGATGTACAAATGCAACAAACCGGGGTGCTTTAATGCACAGTCACTTTTGAAGGCGTTGTCAAGAAGGGTCTTCATCTCAATCGTTCTAGCACCAGTTACAGGTTTGCCTGTTTTTAGCTCCCACATGTTCCACGGGTTCAAGTTCATAACTGCGTCCACGTAGATTGTAAGAACATCCAGGTCATCTGGGAAATCTTCATATACCTTTTCCATTGCATCTGCGAATGATTGATTCCAATGCTCGCATGCTGCCGATTCAGCGGGTACATGGTTAGCAGGGTATCTAAGCTGAACAGCCGTTACCAGAGCCTGCTCGACAGGAGTAGCATCTTGTAGATGAGACTCTGCCAGTGTGGCTGCTTGGTGGCCGCGCTTCACGACAGAGGACAATTCTTTTTCATCAAAGAAGCTCCAAGGCTTGTTGTAATTAGGACCAATGCAGTATGCGAGGCCCCAATGTGCCATAGCGCATTTAGGATCACATTCGATCGCCTTTTCAAAGCACAAAGCAGACTCCTCATGGTTAAACGAATAAGCCCATAAAAGCCCTCGATTGAACCACTCTTGACAGTCGGTAGAACTCGTGCTAATAGCTCGGCTATAGGACCCTAGATCAAATGCGTATTCGCTAGACATGTTGTGTTGTATTCATGCGCGGCTGACTCTCTAGATGTGTCCCCTTCCCCCACTGCCGCGGAACTAATAATAAGCAGTATTAGTCCTTAAGCGAAGAAATCGTAGCGCAGGAAATCGAGTAATCTAAATCATTATCTTTCCTAGGTAAAAGAGAATACAGAGGTATAAACAGAGGGTACAAAGGCTCACAGAAGCTGTGGATTATTCTGAAGCCGTTTGTGTACGTACATTGATTATGGAAATAAAGAACTCACCATGTTGAGTAGGGTTATAGGTTCCTTGAGCTGATCAGTATTCTGGCACTTTGATCTGGGATGTCGGATAGTACTAATAATATAATATTAATCAATTTACTCCTGAGTACATACGCTTATGGTTAACAAAAATAAATGAATAACTTCAAGCAGGTAAGCTCGGATATCAGCCTATTTCAGACGTTTCGGCATATTAAAAACTTCGTTCATTGGGTTTGTTGGAGCTGGATTCTCTGGGTGTCGGATGTCAAGCCGTGCAAGACTAGTTGAACAGGAGTACGAAACCCCTAACCCTATAAAATTCGACGACATTATTTCCCTACTATATCTTTTTAGAACAGGATAATTCAGTAAATCGGGACTCTTTAACAAAGTATACATATGTCTAACGTTTTAAAAATTAAAATAACTCAATTTTCGGGAAACCCTAACCCATGGCTTGGCCTGGTAGATGTGTGGAAAATATTTGAAATCGTGAAGTGGTCCCTTAGCTTAGTTGGTAAAGCGTTGTGCTAATACTTGCTGAGGTTGTAAACAACCTTGAGATGATACGCAAAGACCGGCGGTTCGAGCCCGTCAGGGACCATTCCTTTTTGATGACCTTTTTATGAGCGTCACGTGACATTGAATTGTGTACATGGACAATTGCAAGTATTTTTTCTCCCTTACAGTTTTTACTGCTTATTGATACTAAAAAGCATTAATTTGTCATCTATATACACATAAATATATTGCTATGCATTAAGCCAAACAAAACGTAGAAGCTAATTTTGTCGAGACAGTAAGTTCCAACTTAGACCCGAAAACAACCTAAAACAATAATTCTACAGTCTAATGACACCTGGAAATAAATGATATGCTGAGGTATGGAATCAAAACCCCTGATTGATATGGAAAGACCGTACTGAATTGTATTTTCCATTTTGGGAGTTACCGACGGAACATCAATTTTCCAGTACTTTTGATGGCGGGGTGCAAGCATACACAACAGGTGCATCAGCGGGCGGATGTTATTGAGTCGTATGACCTGGCAGTGAGGCTTTTGAGCTCACATGTGCCAAAAGAGTTCTATTGTTCAGTGGCTGGATGTACGGAGCTTTGCCCATGTCGGGTATGCCTAGAATGTTCGTTCGTGGGATGCAAGAAACACGGCAAGGCCCATGCAAGTGAAAAAGGGCACAATCTTGGGGTAGATCTAGTTGAGGGCAGCGATGGTAGTTTGTATTGTTTTGCTTGCGGAGATTATATTCCTGATGAGATTTTTGAACGGCACAAATCGTCTTCTCATCACGGAACAGTAGGCCTTCTCCCGCCATATCAGGCGACGACGGGTTTGAGGGGGTTTTATAATATGGGAGCTACATGCTTCATGTCTGTGGTCTTGCAATCTTTTGTGCACAATCCGATAATGCGCAACTTTTTTCTTTCTGGGGGACATGACTCTACTCAATGTCCACGAAGACAGGCAGGAATGGAAGGAGAATGCTTAGCATGTTCAGTAGATGAAGTTTTTGCAGACTTCTTCCGAGATAATAATGCTCAGGGGTATGGTTTGACAAATGTGCTGGTCGCTTCGTGGAAGGTGAAGAGGGCGCTTGCTGGAGCATCTGAACAGGATGCACATGAGTTCTTGCAATTTATTTTGGATGAATTTCACAAGACACATTTCCAGAGCAAAGTTCTTGAACAGAAGGAAAATAATAGTAACGCTAACCCGAGTGGTGAGATTGAGTGTCCTTGCGTTGCCCATAGGACCTTTTGCGGGGAACTGGAAAGTCGGATTCAATGCCATAATTGTGGCAATGTCACAAGTAAAGTTGATCCAATGATGGATCTGTCGCTAGAAGTTAAGTCTCAGACAAAGTCGAAAGTGACATTGAAGGGTTGTCTTGACAAGTTTACTAGCACTGAAAAGCTAGATGCCAAATACCATTGCTCAGTATGCGACACCCAGCAGAATGTTGACAAGAGTTTATATATAAAACGGATGCCGATATCTCTATGCATACAATTGAAGCGATTCGAGCATGGCTTGACCAAGCAGGGCGGCACTAAGGTTGAAGTTCCTGTAGAATTCCCCCTGTACTTGGACTTTGCCAAATACACGTCTGACATACCAGAAGGCATAGCTCTCAATTATGAACTCTATGGAGTTGTCTGCCATCAGGGATCATTGCATAGCGGCCACTATACATGCTATATGAAGAACCGGCTTGGAAACTGGTTTCATTTTGATGATGCTATGGTTACGGCGGTGTCTGCAAAAAATGCATTGGCAGCAAAAGATGCATATCTACTCTTTTATATTATCGATAGATTGTAATATTTATTTAACGTATCAGATTCCTGATTTTGTTGGTCCGTAGTCAATTGGAATAGCCGGGGTCGAATCTCCCAAGGTTGTGTCGGAGGTTGATTTTTCACACCGACGCATGGGAAAAGATCAAGATTCATGAATAATTGGAGACTAGGTGGCAGTGTGCTTTGTCGGAGGTTATTATGCGCACGAAGGCTGTATACTACTGCCACCAAACTGAGGTATAGATGGCCAGGACAGTGGGTTGGGAGAGATTATGGTGTCCGGGAAGTATATACTGGCAGACCCAAACTTGAATGTGGAATTGAATACTATAACCGAGTGGCCACTGTGCCGGACAGTATTGATCAGGAGGTGATGCAAATGATTCACGACTACTCGTCCGAGCCACCAACTGTTTTGCTTGGAAAGGATTGTAGGCGAAGCGCGAAACTAGGGGATTTTGTCGAGACCGTGACGAGGGAGGGAAGTATTGAGTCTGGAGTAGTGCTGGGTGAAAATAAACGAATGATTACATTGTACACAGCCGACGACAGAAGAATTGAAGTTTTGTCTGATTCAATTACTTTCACCGTGAAGAATTTGATCAGCCGTACTTTTATGCAGTGTCTCGATGAAAACGATCAGTCACTTTATTTGCATCTTTCAACTTACCTGAAGTTATTTATTCGCTCTTCAATTAACCTGTCAGTGGAATTGAAGCCGTATATGGATGTTGTTTATGCCCAGGCGGCGCATCCCAAAGGCATCAGGGGTATTTCTTTCAACCAGATTTCTCGTGATCTGTTTGAGAATGCGAGGATTTATAAAGCCCTGTCTCCTTCAATGGTGCTTTGTACATATTTACTGTTGAGAGAGTCCAGGTTTGGCCGGTTCAGTGCCGAGTCTTGTGATTTTTTTGCTCTACCGGAGGAGAATGACGACATAGACGATGTGTTGCGAGGCTACCTTATTTATCCTGACCCAAGGTTAAGGCCTGTGGTAAATAAAACTATGGCAGAACTATATCCAGAGAGAGATACGGATGCATGGCTCACAGCTCCATCATCGGTTTATCAAATGCTTAGAGATGTCGGCAAGAGTGATGGAAACCCACTGCTGGCGAAGGGTGGAAATTTTTGGCAAGAGGATGGCAAAATAACTGATGATGTGGAGCAAGAGTTGGGTACAGTGTTGGACAAGGGATTACGAGAAAAAAGTATACTGGTTCCAGTGAACTGGAATCAACAGGTATATGCCTTTTCGCATGCGGACGATATAGCATTTTCGTTAGATATGAGCAAACGGGATCACTGGAAGTTGCATTTGCATATTGTGGACTTGTCACATATTATAGGCTTTCAGGATGAACGACTTTTGGACTTGCTTCAATATCGAGGGAAATCTGTGCGAGTAAAGGAGGGTTTCCGCTCGCTTTTTCCAGAATCGTTTAGATCGAAAATTGGATTTTCAGGGAGAAAGCATCCAGTACGGTGTATCACTTTTTCCGTTGGTATTAATCCATGGGAACCAGCGAGATGGACGATGGAGCAAGTGGATGTGCAATGCACAAACATTAAAGCGGAAATGATAAAGTATTATGATGCCGACTCGGTGGAGGAGACTATGGGTTGGAAATATGAGCGCATGGGGGATGAATTGTTTAATATTTTGGACATTAAAGACAAGAGCTCCCTGATGACGCTTGATCGTACAAGTCGTTATTGCTTGTCAAGCCTTTGGAGTATTATAGAAAAGCATTATTGGCACCGTATGGATGGTGATGAGGTTCCTTCAAATGTGAGAACTTTTGAGAGTCCGGGATTGGATTGGTATAGCGGAATTCGGAAAATGATACAAGAGGCGCGGATATGTGCTGGACACATTTGCGGGCTCGTTGGACTTCAGCGAGGCATAAAATTTCCTAGTTTTTGCCATTCTTTGGGTCTAGAGTCGTATACAGAGGCCGGGTACCCGTTGGATAGTCTGGCAAGCATGATCCCCCAATGGCAAATCCGGAACCTGTTTGAACGCCGTTCAGTTAAGGAGAACGATATGATACTTACAAAGCCCACTAACTTTGAACGATATATTAATGAAAAAATCAAACCCCAAGACGCATTAATTGACTACCTGTACAATCGGATACAACGGTTCTACAAACTTGGTGACCTGCAAAACAAAATACACCAAATACGTGGATATTACGTCTTTCATTGCATTGTGAAGGATGACTGCCATTATCCGGATATTGCATCTGCTTTTTGCCACGAGCTAGATATGGACGTCGATGTGGCTCTGATACCCGGTGCTGAACTATACGCTGGCGACCGCATTCTTTGTAGCCAAATTCAAGAGCTGAGTCCGGTAGATGGACTCTTAGTATTAAGCATCTAACAGAATTATTATTACATAAATTTTAATAAAGGGCCAGGTCACCAGTAACCTGGTCAATGACGGACTTTGGCGCCGGTCCAATTCCAAGCACAGTGGCTGATCCAGCTGCAATCTGAGTACGACCAGCATCGTGAATGATTCTGGCGGTGACATTTAATGACTTGGCAATACCTTGCAACAGTTGCATTTCTTCTTCGCTATTACACTTTAACGTCACTTTTGCCTGACCCAAGGTTTCCCATCTTTGAAGAATCTGGGGATTTGTTCGTGCAACTGACTTGTAACAAGCGACCGCTGCATGGGCACATTGAGCTGCTACTTTGCCCTTGCCCATTTTCAAATCAGTTCTAACCACCAAGACCATTTTGCACTCTTCGTCATTGCCGGCAAAGGCTCCCTTATCGGCATCGTCTGCCTCCTCTTCATCCACAACAACAATCGGCTCGGCAGTTTTTGTGCCTATATAGTAACCAGCGAGACCGCTAGCCAAAACGGTCGCACAAATGATCCAGTGTGAATTTGTCATGTTGGCCGACGCCGCAGTGGATTGGGGCGTTTTTCTGGGGCTCAATTTGAACCTCGCACTGTCAAGAAAATTCGTTTGAATAAAGCCTATTGAGTAAAACTACCTGAGTTATCTGTGGTTAGAGAGCAGATTGCTCGAGTTATATATATTGTGGGCTCTAGTACGATTAACACAAACAAACAAACATAAAGTATGTATTAGGTGACTCTCTGTAGATTTGTTTATAAATAAGGCTGATTAATATGCTGGTTTAGTGGATATATCGTTTAGCTATGTCAGTGGTGCATTCTAGGTCGGGCTACCCCAGCAATGCGCCTTTCTTCTTTTTCTGCCGCTTCTTTTCCTCCCTCTTTTGATAGTCGCGCCATGAGTTGACTCGAGTATCTCTAGTATCTTCCCAGGCCCTTTGACGCTCCTTCTGCCGACGCTTGTCTTCCAATTCCTCTTCTGCCTTGCGCTTCAACCTGCCCTCTTCCTCCATCTGGATTTTGGCGAGCTTACGACGTCGCAGTTCGTTTTCAATCAAAACATCTTTAGTTTTTTGCCGCCATTCGGCTAAGAACTCGTTACCTTTTAGTCGTTCATCATTCACGGTCCATTTTTTTTCGCGGATTAGAATCTTTCGGGCATCTACGAAGGCCTGATCTAGCAATTCCCGTTTCTTATCATCTTGCAAGTCGGCTTCTGCCTTCTTGAGGCGGTCAAATGCATTTGGAGCCTGAGGGTTTTTGCTCTTGTCCGGATGGATTAACAGTGAGCGCTTCCTGTACTCCTTCTTGATATCGTCCTTAGAACAGCCTGGCTGCAAATTCAAAACCGAATATGCATCCAATGGAAAAGAGCCCAGCACCCGATCAATCTCCTGGTCACGGGTGAATTCAGACGCTTCCCGAGCCAGTAAAGCGTCTACATCCTCGCTCATGTTGGCTTGGAAGAGTGTTTGTCCCAACAACACGAACCATCGAGATGAGTGAGAATCCTCCTTCGGAGACGTAAGTGACGATTGAAGAAGTATATATTGCTGCTAACTGGGGTAGAATATATATAAAGAATTTGAATGAGAAGGTCAAACTCGAAGAACTAAAATCGTGTCTGGAACGAGAGTTTTCCCAGTTTGGGAAAGTCATTGACGTTG
Source organism: Blastobotrys persicus (assembly GCA_030585065.1). Classification (NCBI taxonomy): domain Eukaryota; kingdom Fungi; phylum Ascomycota; class Dipodascomycetes; order Dipodascales; family Trichomonascaceae; genus Blastobotrys; species Blastobotrys persicus. The sequence goes on from JAJMBO010000006.1 coordinate 145,536, forward strand.
TCGCACACAAGAACTTGCGGATGAGAGGACAAGCATTTGTGGTGTTCGAAGATGTAAAGAATGCAGAAAAAGCTCATGAAGAGTACAGGAACCACGAGCTGTTTGGGAAACCCATGATTGTACAGTTTGCCAAAACGCGGAGTGATGCGACGGTGAAGCGAACGCAGAGCGAAAAAGAATATGAACAACACAAAGAGGAGCGATTGAAGCACAAAACGGAGATCAAGCCGAAATCAGATAGCGAGGAAACTAGGAAAAGGCGATTGGAGGCCGAGAAGAAGAAGTCAAAGAAAGCGAAAGTGTCCACAGAGAATCAACCGCCGAACAAGATTCTATTTTTGGAGAATCTTCCACCGGGGATTACGCAAGATCGTCTTACAAGCATATTTTCTGCTTATCCGGGCTTCATCGAAGTCCGACTGGTGTCGGTTCGACGGTTGGGGTTTGTTGAATACTATTCTGATGAAGAGGCTGTAGTGGCTAAAGAACAAACGGCTGGCCTTGTCTTGGATGACTACACCGTCAAAATTACATATGCTAAGAAGTAACTAATTTATTCAGTACTATCGGAACCAGCCAAACACAGCTTCTCTGAATGAAGTGAAGAAGGATTCCTTTTTTCGGGTGTCCAGTCCTGCCTCGCGGACAATTCGGTCGTAATAATTATGCATACCAGAGGGTTGAAGGAGCTTGTCCGTGTTTGGAAACTATTGATTAGTATTTCGTATAAAATGACAAAAAAGAAGGAGCCTCACCTTTCGCTTGTTAGAATCAGAGGTCAATAGGCGTGTTGCAATCACCTGTTGTTCTAACTGTTGTGCTGATGGCAGATTTGCATGACTGCCAGTCAGCGATTCTTGTAGCTTTTTGCTTTGAAACTCTTTAAACGAGAAATACACCCTGTTGGAATCATTGGGCCATCGCTTAAAGGCCTGAACCAGGTTATTCAAGGCCGTAGTCTTAGCACTCATGATGGCGAACTCCCAGGGCCGAGCGGAAAATTTTACTTAAAAGTCAGCCGCACACAACAGTTAAATTTATTAAATTAAGTTACTTTAATCAGACGACTCAAACGGCTTAAGGGCCTTTGTGCCGTCTGCCCACGACTGCTCACGGAAAATCATAGACTGCAGAGCATCGAGGACGTCTTGTTGGGAGCCGCGGACCTGTTTGGTAGAATCACGCTCTCTGATGGTGACAGTACCGTCCTTGACGGTCTGGAAGTCGACAGTGATGCCAAATGGAGTTCCGAGTTCATCGTTTCTAGCATATCGCTTACCGATGGAGGCAGACGAATCGTCGACCTTGCACTGAATGCCAAGACGACGGAGCTTGGTGGTGATGTCGGTAACAATTGGTTCAAAAGAAGGGTCGGTAGACAATGGCACAACGAGGACCTTGGTTGGAGCCACGATTGGAGGGAACGAAAGCACACCACGAGCAGCATCTTCTGGACGGGCCCAGTACACTTGTTCCAAAAGTGAATAAAAGATTCGACCAATACCAAATGATGGTTCAATCACATTTGGCGTGTACTCACGAATGTGTTCAGTGCGGGTGCGCTTTTCAATGGTGATCATGTCTGCAGTAACCTCAGCATCCAAATCACCAACCTTGAAACAGATTTTTTCATTCTTCTCGAGCTCCTTGGCCAAGTCTTCCAATTCGCACTCGGTGCGGTCGTTGAGCCAGCCTTCGACCTTTGGAGCGTCCTTGCGGAACTTTGGTCCAAACTTCTTCTTGTCAAAGTCAATTTCCCATCGCTCGACGGTGATAGGCTCGTCAAGGGACTGACGGACGACGAGCTTTTCCTTCGTTCTCGCGGCATGGACAGTCAAGTCATAAGCAGAACGGTCAGCGCAGCCAACACATTCAATCCAGCCATAAGAGGAGTGCAGCTCACAGTCCCAACAGTCGGTAGCATAGTGGGCCATTTCATTTTCCATGTGCTGTCTGAAACGAATTCGATCGGGATTCATACCAATCTTGAGCATGAAGAGGTAGATACGACCAAGGAAGTAGCCCAAAGTTTCGTTGTCGACAGTGCCAGACTTGACGGCTTCTTCAAGAGTCATTTCAGTAGTTTCAGAAGAGCCAGAGGCCTGGACCTTCTTGGAAAGGAATTGAAGCTTTAGATCCTTAACCTCTTTGAAGCGCTTGTGGTTCTTGTCCTTTGGATCGACAAAGTGTTCCACCTCAGCCATCAAAAACTCACGAACACGAAGCAAACCAGCACGAGGAGAGATTTCGTTTCTGAAGGACTTGCCGATGGAGGCAGAAGCAAATGGCATTTTGAGATTGTTACTTTCGAGCAGCTTGCTGAAGTTGAGGAACTGGCCTTGAGCAGTCTCTGGACGAAGGTAACCCTTCAGCACGCCGGAAGGACCAATGTTGGTTTCAAACATCAAGTTGAAAGCCTTTGGATCCTCCAACTTGCCACCAGTAGCGGGGTTAACAATATTATGCTTGTTTATAATCTCACCAAGCTCTTCGCCGGTGTAATTGTCGATCTGGGCTAAAATGTTTTCATACTCCTGAATGACCGAGTCATCCAGCTTGACAGCCTTAACTTCCTTGACCTTCTTCTTGCGCTTCTTTTTATCCTCGTCTTCTTCCTTCTTATCGTCAGCGATTCCACGGGCTTCCTTGTCGCCCTTGAGTCGACTCTCCAAAACTTCCTCTACCAAATGGTCTGCACGGAAAATTTCTCCAGTCTGCAAATCACGGCACATCCAGTCAGAAAACTTGTCAACGTGACCAGAGGTTTTGAGAACCTCGTGTGGAGTCATGGCAGTACAATCAACCTCAAGCATGTCCTCTTCAAGAATAAAGTGCCTTCTCCACGTGTCTACAATGTTTGCCTGGAGAGAGCATCCTGGAGGACCATAATCGTACAAGCCAGAGACACCTCCGTAAATGTCAAAGGATGGGGCGAAGAAGAAGCGTCGCTTCAAAAGACCCTCTAAGTTTTCCCGATTAAAGGGCTGTTCAGCTTGGGCAGCCATTCTGGTCTTGAATACTCGCGATTTGTATCTAACTTGTCTATACAAAGGGTTTACTCTCAACCCCGTATTCAACCTTGGATTTTTGAGGAGAATGGTGATGTTGTTGTGCAAAATGCAAAAAAAAATGAATCATCCAAACCCTAACCTGGGAACGCGAAAGCGCTAGCACTAAATAATTTACATTCACTAGTACTAGTATTTATGTTTAGTAGAGTAGTCTAAGATCAATTGTTAGCAACGCACTGGACTAGAAAATTAAAACTTACCTTTGGGGCTGACTACCAATCCCTTGCCCTTGATGGCACCTCTGTAAATAACCTCAAGAATGTCAATCATCTCCTGCTTGTCCTGTAGCGGAAAGTTGAGCTTGTTGTTATTACCTGTGCCAAAATCACAGAGCATGTGTTTGTTGCGGAAAAAGAACATGACACACATTGGGTCGTAAAGCTCGTACATCTGGTTAAATGCCGGCACTTCGTCTATATCGCACACGTAAATAGTGGCAAAGTTTCGAACCTTTTCAACTATGCTGTACAGGATCTCGTCCATCTCCATGCATTCTGGATCATTGTCCCGTCCGAAGCGAATGACCACTAAGCGGTCCTCTTCAGAGAGGATGGCCTGGTCGACGTGCCATCCAGTCTTTAGATGCGGCAGAAAGATGCTTCCCATGGCAAGGTTGGGACAAAATTGGTAGTGGACTAAATAAAACCACATGCGTGCATGCATGTACGTGTTCGTAAACTACAAACCAGGAAAGAATATACGATCAAAATCAGAAAAATCGGTTGTGGAAAGGTCATTTGCAATAGTGCTTAGCCATTTGCTGCTGACTTGATACGCGTCCTCTGTTGTTTGACCTTGCATTGGGTAGTCTTTGAGAATGTTACTGAGGTCGGCGACGCCCCTTTCTTTGCGCTTTTGTTGGAGAAGGATGAGAAGAGAAGCAGTGTTTAGAGCCTCCTTAGTAGCTTCAGTATTATAGACTGCGGTGATGTTGCGAAGGACGCGCATTGCGTCTTTAATTTGGCCAATTGACGAAATTGTATCGATGGATAGAAGAACACAGATAATTTGGAAAGGTATGTTAGCCATGTGATGCCATGGAGAATGGTTATCAAGTATAGTTTGGGCAGCTTGGATGCCTTTGGCCGTAATTTCTAGAATTTGATCAAGGATCGTCTGCTTGAAGCAAGCGTTTATTGATTGCAGTCGACGACAGAGGCAAAGGGTCAAATTACACTGTGCCAGGACGGAAGGCGCGGATGTGTGAACTCGGTTGAGAACTCGTACTAATGATGATTCCAGTTCTTCGGCATTGTGGGTCTTCTCCGGGTCGAGGTCTGCTGAGTAAGGCAAGAGTTCCATAAGCTCAGTAGTATAGTCTCCCAGTCTTGCGGTCGGCATAATTGTATTTGAATTGTACAATGAAACTTGCGAACGGCCCATATCGAACGAAGTCCAAATGTTAAGATGCTGCGCGACAGCGAACAAACGCCTGCGATGTTCTGGGTTGACGTGCTGTAGAGGCGTTGTTAGTACCGATTCAGTGGGTTCGCAATGCAGACCAGCAGCTTCAACCATATGCATAAGGATTGAGCTAGCCATCCATGCAGTATGGTGGGTATCCGCACATCTTAGATATACAACACGCAACATCCATCCAGTGATAGCTGCTTCGGTTGGAATGTGGGCAATTGTATCCAAAAGCTTTGACTTTGCCGTTTCCACCAAGTCTGCCTCAAGATTGGTGGTGTTTACTTGCGAGAATAGGCACCCTATAGCTGCTATACCACACAAGACGGCGTCATAAGAATCGTCATCATGCGCCCATCTCTCTTGGATGCGTAGTTCAAGATCTGGACGATCGATGAATCCATATACTGGATGTACTTTGTCAAAATAGGCGGCGGTAAGAGTGCACATATGTATTTGAGTGAGCAATTCAGTAATCGGGCGTGGGAAGCGTTGGCCGAGGTTGCGGGAACCAAGGAATGCGTTCCACGCAAAAGAATCCATCCGAGGGGCATTTTTAGGATCCAAGCGTAAAGCAAGTCTTTGAACAAAGGCTGCTCCAGAGTTCGCCTCCAAAGATCTAAGCCGAGAAGAAGATGGTGCGGGGCTTTCTACGCTGTCCGGAACAAAATCTTGAGAATGCGGAGAATTGGATTTTTTCCTCTTTTTTGTAGCATAGTAGCATTCGTATTCAAAACGTACACAAGTGGCACATGGAAGGCTTCCGTCACACTTCCTCTTAAGCTCACGACATGCCTGGCACGCATGCCTTGTATGCTTACGACCAACTGACTGCGACATATGAAAATCGGGAACATCGGGCAAGACGGGGGCATTGTGAAAGGGAATATTGGGATTGGCGGGAATGATGGAAATAACGGAAATAACGGCACTGTCACGATATAAAATCGGCACAGTCAGCAAGCCGGGGAGGGTGAGTAATGGAACTGCAGAATGAAAAGGACGATACAGTGGGACGTATAGATGGAGGATTTATTGCATGGCTTCAAGCAGTACTGACCCATATCGTATTTTTAAATACGTGGGGAGTTGCAAATGGATATGGTATCTTCCAACAGTATTACACACAATCCCTAGGAGAGAGTGCTTCTAACATTGCATGGATTGGAAGCATTCAGATATTTTTGATGTTTTTTGTGGGAGTTGGAGGGGGAAGACTGACGGATGCAGGATACTTTCGAATTGTATTCGTAAGTGGAGTGTTTCTTCAGGTCCTGGGAATATTTATGACTTCTTTGGGTACAGAATACTGGCAAATTTTGTTAGCACAAGGAGTCTGTTTGGGGATAGGTAATGGCCTGACATTTGTTCCATCTCTAGCCATTCTTTCCCAGTACTTTCAGAAGTATCGAGCTTTTGCAGTTGGAATAGCTGCATCGGGTGGTGCAGTAGGTGGACTTGTTTATCCGGTATTGATCAATTGGCTGATTTTTAAAGACGGGCTTGGATTTGCCTGGTCCCTACGAATTATGGGCTTTGTAGTTCTTGGGACGTATATACCTTGTTTGGTAGGCTATCGACCACGACTCCCTGGACGAAAAACCGGGCCTTTGGTCGACTGGTCAGCGTTCAAGGAGCCACCATTTATATTCTTTACTATGAGCATGTTTTTGAACTTCTGGGGGTTGTATTTTGCCTTCTTCTATCTTGGTACCTTCGCTCGAGATCAAATTGGGCTGGACGAGCCAGTCTATCTGCTGATGATTCTGAATGGTGTTGGGGTCATTGGTCGAATAGTACCGAACATTATTGCGGATAAATGGACAGGACCCTTTAATCTTCTCATCCCCATCAGCATTTGTTCAGGTATTTTGGTATATTGCTGGGCCGCAGTAGAGACTAAATCCGGGTTATATGCTTTTGCCGTTATTTATGGTCTCCTGGCTGCATCTTTACAAGCCCTTTTCCCAGCCATCACAACAACCATGACTCCAGAACCCAGCAAGACCGGGACACGTGTGGGGATGATAATGGGCATAGTAGGCTTTGCAAATCTGACTGGACCAGCTATTTGTGGTGCCTTAATCCAGGAAGAGAATGGTGACTATTTGGGCGCACAAATGTTTGCGGCGTCATCAATTATTGTGGGGGCTTTGATGGCCCTAGCTGCCAGGATTTCAAAAAAGGGCTTTGTCTGCAGAATAAAAGTCTGACTGTTGCCTTGGATATCGGCAAAGATACAGAATTTCCAGCTGCGGTTTATATTTACCATCGTTTAAACATCGGTAGTAAGATATCTAGCATCTCTATTTTAATATATATATATATATATATTATTATATTGGTATCAAACTGAGAAATGAATTATGTGTCAGAAAAGAATTGATATATCGTGCTTATATAACATGAGTCAACAAGCCATTAGGAACTCTATTGAAACGAGGTTACGTGCAACGAATTAGTATATAAAAAATTTCTTAGTATCAAATGAAGGTGAATGACTGGCAGTAGGTTGATAGTTAGATATTAGGTATTCGTATGTTAGATGTATCAGTATAAGCAGCAATTGCAATAAGATGATACTAGAAAAGATCTTGCAGTACCTGAATGTGAATGCTGGTGTGATTTTAATTTAAATGTCCTGAATCTGAATCCAACTCCATACTCCAGCCAGATCGTATTAACGGCGCGGGTTTACGTCATTACTACATTTAATCGATTACTCTAGACTGGAAAACTTTGGGTACACTCGGAACCTCCAGTATGACCGACGGTACTTCGAACTTTTTCGGCTCAAATTCTGGCATTGCAGAATTTTCATACCACGAGTTTGGGGGACAGAAGGTAGTTTTCGAAATCCTTATGAAGAGGCCAAGCACGTCAAGAAACCTCTTTAACCACGAAGACCTTCTCTTTCATCCGAGTTACCGTTCAGCCGGCTTTTCGTAAGCGCCCAAGACCTTTTTTTCCTCCACCGCTATCCTAAGCAGCATAGTGTAAGCCGGTAGTTAACTCATTAGTCTTCCGTGTGTGTATCTGAGAAATGGAGGAATTTATATTACCACCGGCTTGTATTTTAAATACTGCTGAATGACTCCCATTTCTTCAAATGAGCATAGCTGTCTGTGGTGTATCTCACCTTATCACGATAAGCCTCAACTATGGCTTCAACGGGTCGATACATTTTTTTTTTTTTAGGGGCTATAGACCTATAGGGTCAAGACTGCTTATGTAACGCACACCGTTTGATAATATTCCTCATTCGGAAAGCTACCGCTGTAAATAAAACAAAGAGCCGCATGAGGCTCATGACCCGAACACCGAGAAGTGCGTTACCGCATACCCCACAAGCCCCACCTCACAGTCCACTGGTTGCCCATTTGATGAACTTTTTCAAATTCTGGTTTTTATTATTTGTGGTAGCCTAGAAGTTTATTATTCATCCTAAATCTCTGCTGCCAAGGATGGACTTCAGTCGACAGGTAAGAAATTGTGCATGGGCGAAGATGACAGGACAAATAGTATGGACCACATTATCAATGAGGATTCTCCTCCTTCGTCAGTTATAAATACGTCAGACAACTCGGATTTGGAGGGATACGAATCGCCAATTCATCGGTTTCAGGTAGACACAGCAATCTACTTTAACCCATTTCAGGGACTCTGGAAACCATGCATGACGTGATCCCTCCTGACAGCATGAAAAAAAAAATACAGGATTTTTTTACACCAGGGGATTCAAGCGTTTTGTCAGCTTTACGGTTTATAAAATTAGGAGTTGAAGGTAAAAAGGATGAGTAGTAGGAGTAGTGGAGGCAATATAGTGGGTAGAATATATATATATATGTATATAGATAGGGAATGGGTAATAGGTAATAGGTAATGAGTTATAGAGTATATGGATAGATAATTGGATATATATTAGGGAAGAGATATGAGAGTAAGTATGGATATAGATAGATATATAGAGGAAGATATGAATAAGGATGGAGCGCGGAGCGCGACTAATACAATGTAAATATAACAGGGTCCGTTCATC
>JAJMBO010000007.1:0-143299 GCA_030585065.1 Blastobotrys persicus
TGCTTTCTTGGTTTTAGAAACTAACTATACTCGCTTGTTATCGTGTTCATTGCATATTCACCTCCTCTCATCGCCAGTCCACCCCCTTCCATCGCCGCTGTCTCCTGTCTTGAAATCTGTCCGCAACGGCCCTGCATATCCTCTCCTCCTTCCCTGTCTCCCAAGTAAACAAAACACGCACACAAACAAGTCACAAAAACACGCGGGTCACGTGACTGTTTTTTTTTTTTTTAAGGCGGGACTGGGAAATGCATTAGTGGCGATCGCGTACCGATGTGTATATAAGGATTTTTGGAGGAGCGTTGGGTGTTGTGAGGTTGTCTGGGCAACGGTTAGGGGTGGGTTTAGAGGGTGATGGTGTTTTTGATGGCAGAATTTTGCAAAGAGGCTTGGTTAGAGTATCGGATGCGTTGGTATGTGAATAGAGTAATATAATGTAATATGCTGTAATACAGTAATACTACAACAGACTGGTTGATACACGACTAGGTAGAGTAACGTCGGACGCGTTGGGATGAATAAAGTAATATAATGTAATATGCTGTAATATAGTAATACTACAACCAGACTGGTTGATACACGACTAGGTTAGAGTAACGTCGGAGCGTTGGTATGTGAATAAAGTAATATAATGTAATATGCTGTAATATAGTAATACTACAACCAGACTGGTTGATACACGACTGGCTTAGAGTATATCGGGGTACATTGGTTTGTGAATAAAGTAATATAAAGTAATATGCTGTAATATAGTAATACTACAGCCAGACTGGTCGGTACACGACTTGGTTAGAGTAACGTCGGAGCGTTGGTATGTGAATAAATTAATATAATGTAATATGCTGTAATACAGTAATACTACAACCAGACTGGTTGATACACGACTAGGTAGAGTAACGTCGGAGCGTTGGTATGTGAATAGATTTAATTTAAACTAATATAATGTAATATAGCAATACTACAACCAGACTGGTTGATGCACAACTGGCTTAGAGTATATCGGGGTACATTGGTAGTTGTAAAAATTTAATTTAAGCTAATATAATGTAATATATTATAATACTACAACCAGACTAGTTGACATATACTACTACTGTAGAGTAATATCTGTACATTGGTAGCTGTAAATAATTAATTTAAACTAATATACTGTAATATATTATAATAATCTACATCAACACCCGAGTTGACATATACTACTACTGTAGAGTAATATCTGTACATTGGTAGCTGTAAATAATTAATTTAAACTAATATACTGTAATATACTATAATAATCTACATCAACACCAGAGTTGACATATACTACTACTGTAGAGTAATATCGTAGAGTAATGGCGTTGTAGGAGGCTCGAGCCAATCGGAATTCCGGACATTGGCAGCCGTAAATAAATTAGGATAATGTAATAAATAATACTACAACACAAACACACACCAGACTAGTTATAATACACAACAAACCCACTACTATATCTTGACGTCTACTACTACCTTAATAACCATCGGACGGAACAGTCGTACAAATATAATCTAACTTAATAAATTCACCTGAGTAACCCTCGGTACCCCGAACACTTCAATACATTGGCGGTCCATCGGAAAGCCGAAGACCACTAAACCAAACAAGGAACCAACAAATAAACAAAAAAAAACGTGTGCTCGGTCACATAATCTACACAACACATCCTCAGGGACGTGCAATTAGTCAGTGACGACATTATTACTCAGCAACCAATTAGTCAGAGGACCCTGGGGACCCGGTCGGTAGCGGAGATCCGGAGTTAAAGAGTCATCGGTTGTAGTCGGAGGTCTCAGTCAGCCGCATGAGTTAAATTTTTATGCTTAGAAATGCACCAGGAAGAGCAGAGGAGCAGAGAATAAACAGAGATAAAAAAATGAACAAAAAAAAAGGGGGGATTTAGATGAACGAATGGATGAAATATACATGTTATAAAATAAACAAGCTACGAGAACGAGCGGAAGGGGACACGGAGATGACGAAAACTTCCGACCCGACGATGGAAGTGGATCGGGGGTCCGGCTGACAATTAATTCCGGACCTTCGGCCTTCCGAGAGAGGCTGACAAATGTATTTCCTTTATTTAAAACCCCGAGGATCCTACATAACGCACCAGTATTTCCAGCCACACGTTGAACAATGATGCAAGTTAGTGAACAGTACCGATTGGTATCACAGGCAAAGCGAAAGCTGACAAAGGAGGCTCGACGAATGGATCCCGACCTGCGGGTGCTGGTCGTCCATGCCAATGTGCTCGATGGACTGATGCTGCAAATCCAGCGGGACCGCGAACAAAGACAAAAGAACCTCTCAGTCCACTTTGAGACCCCAATTGTCCCCGAGGAAAGCGAGGACGAGAAAGAGTATTACTCCGACTCGTCCAGCGACTCGGATGAAGATTCTGACTACGACTCCGATTCCGACGAGGAAGAGGAACAGGAACAGGAACAGGAACAGGAACAGGAACAGGAAGTTGGCTACACAACCAACAGTTGCCAGCAAATGCCAACGCTCGACGAGGACGACCTCCCACATCTGACATACTCGTCCGAGTCCGACGACGACGACGACCAGGAGGTTGAGTCTCCCGAAGAGGATAACAACACTCCCTTCAAGGCAGCCTCGACGACCACAATTCACAAGCTGCCGCTGTCCGCAGTCCACCAGCTGCAGGTCGCAAATTAAACCAGCTTACTAACCTAATTAACTCCCCCATCTTGTACATATTTACCCACCCTTAATTTATTTATTCCTTATCAAAGTTAACTTAAAACCCACCGGAAACCCGACCGCCAGCCACGTGAGCCGCAAAGGTCGCAATTCCGCTTCAGCCCTATTAAGCACGTGCCCTGACACGGTTGTCAAGTCGCACTTCCGCTGACGTGGTCTTGTCGACTGGGACGACTCGGCTTAGATAGCTTTTCGCAAGAAATTAATTTACATGTCTATTTAGGTCAACTTCGGTTGTACTTGGCCTTCCCGAGGTCAAAGGGGAGGTAGCGGTACTTGATCATGTGCTGGATCTGGCGACGCATGGTCAAGGTGAAGAGAATGATAAAGTAGATGAGCAGGATTGGCCAGAACACGGGGATGTCGAAGATGGAGAACCAGGTGCAGATGAACCCGGCGAGTGTGGCTCGGGTGGCGTTATACCAGAACTTGAATTCTGGCAGTCGTCGGATGAACGGTCGGAACTCGCCGTCCTCTTCGCTGTTGGTCGTTGGAAGGGTCTCGCCTTCTTCTACGTCCTGATCCCGCATGTCCTGCTCCAGGGACGGGTCGAACTTGGGCTGCAGGAACGCCAGGAACAGGTTCAAAAGGTAGATTCCCAGCGTGTAGCACACAATGTACCAGCCTTGGGCAAGGACGATACGCAGCATGAACACCACCAGCAGTCCTCCAAATCCGAGCCATCGGTACAACGTGTACGGGACCGAATGGTCCAAGTACGTTTGGTACAGCCTCGTGTATTTGCTAAAGCTCTGTGTGATGTCGCTGAACGTTCGGCTCGTTTCCTCCATTTTTGTGGTGTAATATTATATTAGTGTGTCGTGAAGACACCTGGCATCCCAACACGTCCGTCGGGGCCGATGCCGATGGCGTTTTTTAGGGCTTGTTCGTGTCAAATGGGTTTGTGTACTGTATATTCGTTGGTTGTTGGCTGTGTGTGTATGGCGGGTACGTGCCATTCTTTCCGTGTGCTTGTTATTCGATCTTATAGAGATAAGCTATATGTATATATATATATACACACACATATATATATACACACATATATACATATACATATACATATATATATACACACATATGTCCACACATATATCCATATACATATATATACACTCATACCCATACTCATCCCATCCCCAACCCACCCCCAACCCAGCAACAGACCACATATCATCAATTGTAAATCATAACCTACTTACTACACACACCATCTGCATCAAGACTGGGACTCGAGCCGTGTCTTTTCTGCTTCCAGTTTCTGGATCGTATCCTTCGTTTTCTGCACCTGCTGATACACGCTCTCCAACCCTGAGCTCAGCCGATCCAATTCCTCATTCTCTGCCTGAACACTGAACTTGTTCGCATCGCCCTTCTTCGGCGGCAAAACCGCCCCCGGCCTAGACGTGAGCATCTCAAACATGGACTCCGTCGGCTCATTAAATACGAGCTCATCATACACATAGCTCTCCACTAGCCCTCCTTTCTCTTGAGCCTTCTTCTGCGCATCCTCCCCATACGGATGCAACTTTAAATGATGATATGTCGTCACATTCTTCTCATTGGCCTCACTAGCAAAATATATCTTAACGGCAATTTCAAACTCGCCCCAGCCTGTCTCCGTCAATTCAAAAGGAGGGGCCTCTATCGACCGTGACGGCTGCGGATATGTATCGTGGAGCTTGAAAATGACCTTTTTGATGAAATACGACAGATCCCCGCGCTTCTTATCCTTCCCATCCGCATAATGTGGATCTCGCACAAAAATCGTCCATTTGTGTGTGTGATCTGGCGGCGTTTGGTCCGTCCGTTCGCTGTCCTTCAGCGGTGTAGCTGTATTCCCATACACAATCGGTCGCGTCACCGAAATATTCTAGCTCATTAGCATCACGGAAACACGCTACACACAATTCTCCTCCTTACCTTCATCCGCTTGCTCCCTGAAGTCGGCATACTATTATTTACTATCTGTTCCAACCCACACTCTCGTTCTACCGCCGCCTTTGCCCCGTCTAACCCCGGGAAAGCAGCAGTGTTGTTTTTTTTTCTCTTCGTCCTGTCAAACCCTAACCCAACCCAACATCCTCATCACGTGATCCGACGACGAGAAAGAAGAACGAAACCTCAAAAACGAGAGAAGAAGAAGAAGGAAAAAAAAAAAAAAAAAAAAGCAAGCAAACGCACCACTAAAAATCAATCGTGCACAGAACCCCCGGTCCCCCGCGAGCAAAGCAATCAGGGCCAGGGGGTGCATATCGCGGCCGCCAGTAACCGGGAAGCCGAAATCGGCGAGCGGGGTGCCGGTTCCGGCGATCACGGCGGCGGGTGAGGGCCGATTTTTCAAGCATTTGGTTGACTCATCATCCGACATAAAACCAACCGCTTTGCCGCTGGCTTGATATCCAAGGAAAGATGCCTATGCTAAAAGACCCATCAGAAAAGTATCGAAAATTCCCCACTGTCGATCTGAAGAATCGCCAGTGGCCGACCAAGACGCTTGATAAGGCGCCCAGATGGCTTGCTACAGACTTGAGAGATGGTAACCAATCGCTGCCAGATCCTATGTCAGTGGAAGAGAAGAAAGAGTATTTCCACAAGCTGGTTGATATCGGATACAAGGAAATTGAGGTCGCCTTCCCTAGTGCCAGTCAGATTGATTTTGACTTTACCCAGTATGCCTGCCAAAATGCCCCAGACGACGTTTGGATTCAGGTTCTCACGCCATGCAGAGAGGACCTGATCAAGCGAACGGTTGAATCTGTCAAGGGCGCCAAGCGAGCTATCATCCACGTTTACCTTGCATCGTCTCCTCTGTTCCGAGATGTTGTTTTCGGCATGACCGAGCAGCAGAGCATTGAACTGGCCGTCAAGTCCACAAAGCTGGTTCGATCTCTGACCAAGGACGACCCTTCTACCAAGGGCACCGAATGGGCATACGAGTTTTCTCCAGAGACCTTCTCTGACACCCCTCTGGACTTCTCCGTCCGTCTGTGCGAGGCCGTCAAGAAGGCGTGGGAGCCATCTGTGGACAACCAGATCATCTTCAACCTGCCAGCTACCGTAGAAATGTCCACTCCAAACGTGTTTGCTGACCAAGTCGAGTACTTCTCTACCCACATCTCCGAACGAGAAAAGATCTGCATTTCTCTGCATAACCACAATGATCGTGGATGCGCTGTCGCCGCAGCAGAGCTCGGTCAGATGGCTGGTGGTGATCGTATCGAGGGCTGCTTATTTGGCAATGGTGAACGAACTGGAAATGTGGACCTGGTAACTCTGGGTCTCAATCTTTACACCCAGGGTGTGGACCCAAAGATTGACTTTTCCGACATCAACTCTATTGTCGACGTTGTTGAACGATGCAACAAGATCCCTGTTCATCCTCGTGCTCCATACGGAGGCTCCCTTGTCGTCTCTGCCTTCTCGGGTTCTCATCAAGACGCCATCAAGAAGGGCTTTGCTCGTCGTGAACAGGAGCTGACTCAAAAGACGTGCTCTTGCTGGCAAATCCCATACCTGCCTCTTGATCCTCAAGATATTGGAAGAAACTACGAAGCCGTCATTCGTGTCAACTCTCAATCTGGCAAGGGTGGTGCCGCTTGGATTATCCTGAGAAACCTAGAGCTCGACCTCCCACGGCCTCTCCAGGTTGCCTTCTCCAAGATCGTCCAACGGGAGGCAGAGTTCAAAGGCAGAGAGCTCAAGAGTGCCGAGCTGGTCGAGCTGTTTGAAAAGGAATTCTTTGTCTTTGAAGATAACCGTGCCAAGGCTGCCTACACCCTAGTCAACTACAACATTTCTCAATCGTCAGATTCGAAGGACGAGAGAGAGGCTACTGCCGTCGTTAATGTGAATGGTGAAGAAAAGTCTCTCAAGGGTAAGGGTAACGGTCCTATCTCTTCCTTCCTCGACGCTGTCGAAAATAACCTTGGCTACAAGCTCGACACAGTTTCTTACCATGAGCACTCCATCGGTAAAGGTTCCAAGACCAAGGCTGCAACCTACATTCTCCTACAGAATCAGAACGGCCAAAAAGAATGGGGCATTGGTATTCATGAGGACGTTGCCCAAGCTTCCATCCTTGCCATTCTCTCTTGTCTCAACAGATTTGTTGAGAGTGCCTAAATAATACTACATTCCTGTAACTTATTTACATTCACTATAACTTGCCTTAGTCCTTTTCATTTGGTCCTCCTCATTCTTTTGCGAGATCCCATCTCGGAGAACAACTGCAACGGAGTACTATCTTCTTGCTGTTCCTATGACCATATGGATTGCCAAGATGAGGATGGCAAAAGGTAAACAAAAAGCTGTGACGACACTAGATCGGCCAGATATATCGGGGTTTGGTGTCCGATCTGGCAAGTATTAAATAGATCTGCAGAACGCCAACTGATCGACAGGATCTGATCGTGAGTTAGATGAAAGCTAAATTGCCATCGGTGCCTGAGAGAGGAAGTAATTAAACAGAGCCGTTGGAAGTGTAAACAACATGACCGAGAAGTATAAATGTCCGTCGGCCTGCCATGAATTTTGGTTCTTCACCAAATTTAGGTGAAAAATGTCTTCTTCTACTGTTTCTGCCACTCATAGTCACGGAACTCCAGCTGGTTCTGCTGTTCCTCAGCTATTCGTGCCCTCTGGGATCTCTGCCTTTGCTGCCGCCAGCTCCAAAGGTGTCAATGTCACCACTGTCAGTGTGAACCACACTGCTAGCAGCGTGAACAGCACCACTGCCTCTGACAGCAACAAAAATAGCACATCCTCTCTTCAGAAGCATCTCGTGGTGCAAATACGGCGTGCCAACGATCTGATAGATAGGATAAGAGGCACAGAGATCAGTGAAAACACGGCTAGAGCTCTCAAGACCTTCTTGCGATCCATTGACAATGCTGTTCGTCCAGCTGGTCATAAGAGGAGCGAGACTGACGAGGCAGAGCTCTGCCAGCGCGAGCTGGACGAAACTGGTGGGTTGGGTAATTTGGTCGAGTCAGTCATGACCCTTCTTCAAGGGTTTGCCAAAGGGCTGAACTCCACAACCACCAAACGCGACATTGTCCAGCCAGCTAAATTGGCCACCATTGAGCAGGCACTTCGTAACCATCAGCGAAGTCCAGAGCTCTCAGCTGCATTGCACAAGGCCAAGACTAGCTTGCACCAGCTAGAGGGCAAGACTTTGAGTCAAACAGTAGAAAAGGCATTACAAACCTATATTTCCCAAGCTTCTCGAGGCTTGGACGGTCAAATCCAAAGAAGAGACCAAATCACCGATTTGATCCAGTCCCTTCTTCAAACGGTCAACAACTTACTTTCTTCCTTGCTAGGAAGTGGGCTCACTGCTCGCAGTGATGTTAGCGATCTTCTCGATGAAACACTTCAAGACATTGTCCAGACCATCAACAGTCTCCTTACACACACCTCCTCCGCCGCCTCCGGCCTCGTGGGCGGACTTCTCGACAGTCTCCAGAAACGAGACGAATCCCTCATCGAAGAGATCGAGCAAGTGTTTACCAAGCTGCGAGATCAGCTTTCCTCTGGCAGCAATTCCACAAACACCACACGACAGATTGATTCTGGCAAGGACGACACGAGCTTAGTCACACAGGCAATGATCATTACAGACAAGCTCCTCCGGGCTACTGATTACAATCAAAACGGCAGAGAGGCTCAATACGCTAAGCGGGACGAGAACGCTTCGAGTGCTGTCACCATCCCGAAGTCAATGGTCGCTTTGGCTGCATTGCTGTTTGCCGGCGTTTGTGCGTTCTAAATTCCTAATGCATCTTCCTTGTATTTATTAGCATCTCATGTAATTAGTATGTAGCATTAATTTAAAGTAATTTTTTGGCCTACAGCAGAAAGTGCTTTCTTTTTATGATGAAAAAAATCTTTTTTTTCAAATAAATATATCTCATTTACATGTCGGACACCAATTTTTCTTTTTCTTTTTATTTGAACCCAAACCTTCTTTCTGTACTCGTTGATTTTTTTTTCTTTTTTTTGTTTTGCAGTGCTTCCTTTCTCTTTCGTCCAGAACGAACAAGTTCGAAATTGGGGGCTTCAGGCCAGTCGCAGCCGATACTAGTCAGCGCGCCATCTGCCGAAGCACTCACACCTTCGAAACTTGCCAATTCCGTGGTGAAAAAGAAAAGGAACCGAATAAATAAAATAAATAGTGGTTGGGGGGTGGGTTACAACGAGATACCACCATAAAGGTTTGACAGGATGGGTTCCGCCAGTCTTTCGTCACATTCGTTAGACTCGTTAAACAGGGACAGGTCCATCGAGTCGAACGAAGAGTCTTCGAGATTACACGTGAGGTTGTGGAACAGAGACTTTTCGCCCTCCTCTCCATTAGAACAACAGCCTGACGCTGCAGGCCAAAGTCTTGAACAACACCACTGCTGGATGTTGCGACTGGCTGTTGAGCTCCAATGGGGACAGGTCCAGTTTACTGTTGCTGTTTAAACTCAGCGGACTAGAAGGTTCCGTGGTTATTGACGACAGCACCAGCGAATCTGGTGACGCATAATCCTCTTTGAAGGATCCTGGTGACGAGCACGCAGAGTTTTCTCCGGTGGTTGCTGCCGGAGACAGCAACCCGGGATGCGAAGTAGGAACGTTATCCAAAGCCGAAAGGTCTCCCAGAGCCTTTGCAGCTTGAATGACTGATTGGTACTGTTTGATTTTCGTGGCCAGCAAATACTGCTGCTCCATCATTTGAACCTGCTTCTTTTTCATTTCCTCGCAGCTCTTTGACAGAGCCTTGTTTTGGTCAGTCAAATCCGCGCACGTCTTTTCCAGATTCTCAACGTGCTTGCGCTTCTTTTCCCGCGAGGCATGGGCTGCCTGTCGGTTTCGCATGATTCGCTGGATCCTTCTCTGCTCCTTCTCCTCGGTCGTTTTCGCCCGTTTCCGCGGAGGAAGCGTTTCTGTTGACGCCGTCGACTCGCGCTTCTCCCCACCGACCATGGCTTCCTCCTCTTCCGTCTTTATCTTGACATCCTCCTTAATCTCGGACTCTGGCGACGAAGACTCCGGTGTAAGCATTTTTTTTTTTTTTTCTGTGTCCCTTGTATTCCTCTTGGTGTAATCTCTTGACTGCCGTCCTAGCCCACCGTGGATCCCCCCGCTGTATTTATAACCTTCTCTCCCCTCTGGTGGCGCAAGAGTCAATATTATTATAAGGGGGCGCGCGCGCGTGCGCATCCTCCTACACGCCGTCAGGGTAACTGGTATAACACTAAAATAAGAAACACTCGTTGTATCGTAACCACGGTTAGACATGATTAAGTATTGTGGTCACTTTATTTCAGTTCTGGTCTGTGTAGGAATTGTTTTGCTTTCCTTTGCACTGTATGGACAGTGTTGCTGAAATTTTGTCGCTTTGCGATCGGCCCCGAATGTTCTACCAACCTCCCCTGAACAATTTCCCCCTGGCTGCCTCGATCCGCTACATACCCACAGGGATGGGTCTCCAGCCTGCAGCCGCCCCTACATCTATTGTCCCTTTGTCTACGTTGCCCCCAACACCACCGGAAATAGCCTCCGCTTGGCCAGATTGTGGGCTTTTTTAATCTAATCCTATCACCGACTTGCATCCCGTCCGCCCGCCTTTCCAGTATTGCATAGCTTAATTTCTTAACCTCATCTCTGATCCTGCGCATGCGCGCGTGCTGGAACCTTCCAGACTTCCGTCCGCCTCGGGGTTCCGGTCGGTCCGGCTCGTCGTCCGCTGGAAATAAGTTAATCGTACTGGGCCCTGGTCCGTTTGTATCGTGTACTTCCGTCTGCTTGTAATGGGCGGTTCGTATAGTCGTGGAAAGTGTTATATGGATTTGTCACGTGCTTGTGTGCATAGACAAGATGATGATGTTGCCGCGAGTGGTGCGGCGTGATATTTTATTTTTTATTGGCTCAAACGATGGCTATGCATGTGTATGGCGATGTATGTCTGTATTAGAGCGGATTGGGGGACGGACGATGTATAGTGTTAGTATACGTGCTACATATCACGATCTCCCCTCGGACGTAGTTTGTAGGGCTGTGTACGGAAAGAGCGGCAGCAGAAGAGCAGTACGTAATGCGACTCGACATCCGCCACCACCAAGAGAGCTAGAAATAGACATGAAACATACGAAAAGTGTTAAGACACTTCTGAAGCAGAGGAAGGGCACCACAGCAGCCGACAGCTACCACTTTTTAGACGTGAAACACAAAAAAGAGCATGGCAATGGAATGGAAAAGAACCATGAAGATTTAGTCAGTAGCCCCAACTGCAGTGGGGCATGCATAAACGCTCATAAAAATTGATACCGTATATTATCTGGCAGGTCATATGGGTTCTATTTTTACGTCTACTTAGACGCCCAAAAAAGCATAAATAGACACGGTTCCCCCCGCCAGCCATCGGCCCAACGTCAGAAACGTCAAAGCACGGTAATTATACACACACTAGCCACCGTCTGCGGACACCCATCCCAAGTGTACGATATAATGGCCGTGTTGCGACGGATCTGGGGCCAGAAAAAAAAAAAAGGATCCATTAGGGTTAGGAAGGAATGCTTACATAATATACATTCCAATGTAGAGTAGATGTGCATACCAGAGGGAAGAAAATGGGGGCCAGGCAGGAAATAGTAAACAATGCGTCTAGAGAGTTAGACTTGTACAATTCACCAGACGAGTGAGATGGATATTGATGCGGACTCGCCATTCAACGATCCGTCGCCAGCCCTGTCGAGCGGGTCGGTGGACAGTCCGGTGCTTCGAGACAAACAGTTCTATCTCCGGAGCCCGATAGGATACCACGAAGCACAAGAGCGACGAACCAAGCCAGGCGTAGTCAACGAGTCACCGACAAAGAGTCCTGTTGGACTGGGGCTGACGACTCCGAGGCAAAGGAAAGATTCAATTTCTACGCTGCCATCTGAACTGAGCATTCGGTCAATTCCCTCTCAGGATTTTGATTTCGCCATCCATCCAAACCAGTTTGACGACCCAGTGGACGATGACCATTCGGAAACGTCTGTGGCCCTGGATGGGCCTACGAGAAACAAGCCATACATCTCGTGCTCTAACCCATTGCCCATCTCCACAATCAATCTAAGTGACAGGCCACAATACGACAACGTCCGTGCAGTCTCCGACGCTGGCGAGGCCCCAGGACCGCTGACGACGAAGAGTAAAAACAAAAAGAGGAGGAACCGTACGCAACGACGAAAGCATCAGCGGGATGATTCGCAGGCAGTCAGCCTGGTCCAACATGGCGAATGGTATCATCCTGCAAAGCCCGGGTTTCCTCTCAATGGAATCCAGGTCCGCGACCTGGGGCCGAAAGAAAGGAGCGTTTTTGATCACACCGACGAAGACGACGCAAAGACAATAACTGGATTAGTCCCTATATACAAAACGCCAGGCCAATTCCCTTTCAAAGGCTCGATAAACCAACTGCCACGAGCGAAACCGTCGAATGAAACCATGGTCAACGAGGAACCCCAACCTCCACAAATCGTTCTCTCGGATTCAATGAACCAGATCCCCCTGGACAACGCTAGCTCCAAGGCGTCGTCAACCACCGTCAAAACGAAACAACATAAACGATACCCCACGCCGCCGTCGACCGCACGGCTAATGCAAGGTCGTTACGACCAACCGCGAAAGGTTACTAACCATTTATTACCTTCAGCCACACACCGCCACCCACGGTTGCCAACGCCGCCACTGCGGCGCATGGACATCCTTGGACCCACAGATGCCGACAGCTTCCGGTCGAATCTGGGCATCCCCTACGACGTTGGACACCCACCGTCGACCATACTGGAAAAGTTTTACCGCGACCCCCATAGCGACGCCATTTATGACGTGGATGTGGAGGCCAGCGGTCAGGTGTACGAAAGAGTTACGGATGAGTATGGCCGGCCCGTTTGTCCCCAGCTGGCTGCAAGATTCTTCCTAGGTATATTCATTCTGTTCCCGCCGCTGTGGTTCCTGATGGGAAGCGGATATTTGGACCGTTCTATGGGGACTGTTCCGCAAACGGAGAAGCATATCGCACTGGGGCTAGGAACCGCCTTTTTCACCATTGTCATCATCTGCATCGTAATCGGCTTTGTTGTCGGAACTTAATGTTTAATTTACACTTTTAGCATTTCAGTCGATACTATTACTATTTTATTAATATTATTATTATTCTTAATGTAGAGTAGAGCCCGATCTAATAAGCGAAGCTTTTTTTTTTTTTTTTTTTTTTTTTTTTTTGTTAAAAAGGCAATACAAGCACAAAACCCGCTCAGGCAACAGTCGCTGATCAGTGAAACATAAAAGGTGCAGACTAATTGAACCAACGAAACTACATCACAGAGCCCCGCCTTAGAAGCACATAACACTGATTGGCCAAAGGTGCAGCAACAGCTGCGGCATGACGTACTACCTGTGCATCAAAGGACACAACGAAAGCCATTGCAACCCAAGCAAGATAAGCCTATGAGCAGACAATGCGGTCACCTCGCAGAGTGCGTATAGCACAACGTGTTATCCGAGTAGATTATCTAATATAAGCTGTAGCCACACCCTATGCTCCGAGCGATGCCGAGGCAGGCGGATTGCTCAATCCACACATGTTTTATTTACTTATTTTCTTTTGCCTCCTCCTGTAGAACGCTATTAGAAAAGAAAATAAAAAGAAAGAGTCACCAAACTACAAGTCCAGGTAGCGCTCGACCCCTCGTTGACACAAAAAGCCCGTATAAGCCTTATACAAGTTACTTTTTTCCCGGGCGGTTGTAATTGGGAGAATTGTTTTGTCCCATCGGCGCCGATTAGGGACCGGCCCCTCTTTCCGGCAGCATCATATACCCCTATCGACAGTTTATACCACTACCAACAGAGGACGAAGGAACCAGTATTGGAGCATTCATTCAGGATGGGGAATGTATCTACCAAAGAGGCCAGATCAAGGTCGAACTCTGGGCGAAGCAGCAGTCTTGCTCCGCCGTCTAGACGGGCCCACCGGTCGGCCCGCAACCAAGCAGCAGCTGGGGACGGTGGCCGTAAAGGCAACGACAAGAAAGCCAACGGTGGTGGTGGTGGGGGGCTAGTGCTTGATCCAAATGAGATGGTCGATGGCGGGTATCTAGGGCCTCATGGGGTTTACTCAGGGCCACAGACATACAAGCACAAGGTTGTCCGCCAGCTGATGATAGAACGCAGGCTTGCCCCGTTCTTCAAGGGGCTTGCTGACTACGATGACGAGTGGTCTGAGCGACAGCTGCTGGCAGCCGTCAGGGGGATTCCTCTTTCTAATTCAAAGGCCGCCGAAGATAGCGCTTCTTCCGGGGCGCCTGAAGACGGCGAGAGCACGGGGGATCTAACGACTACGTCTATTACTGAGGAAAACACCACCGGCGGAAATGCTGACACAACAGCCACTAGTGCAGACATTCTTTCCACGTCAGCCCCAAACGACGACAGCAGAGGAATGCTGTCTGCCAGCCCCACAAAGGAAGTTCCCCCACAACCAGAATCACCATCGTCGGAATCGGACCGAGACCCCGAACTGGAGAAGATCCTGGAAATGAAAGGCGAAGTCTACCATATGGAATACAGCTCTGCCGACGACGACAAAGCTCGGCGGTCCCAGAGTGTGTCGTCTCCTGCTGAGAATTTGCCGCTACCTACGACTCGACAGCGAGCAAATACCAGCTCGCGGTACAATCAAGCCAATGGTGGGGGTGAGACTAAGCCCGTGGAGTTGATGGTGTACAGGGGAGCTATTGAATGCCCCATCTGTTTCTTGTTTTATCCAAAATACTTGAACCATACCCGCTGCTGTGCGCAGCCCATTTGTTCAGAGTGCTTTGTGCAGATCAAACGGCCGGATCCACATCCTCCATATCATGACGGTGGATCCAGCGAGGACCAGTCAGACAACAACAACAGCAACAATCAAAAGGAACACGAGCTTGTATCAGAGCCAGCCTGCTGCCCATTTTGCACTGCGCCGGATTTTGGCGTCATATACATTCCACCGCCCTTCCGAGCGGGCTTGGCCCAAGAGTCTTCGTCGAGATTGCATCTACCAACCTTATTCTCGCATCATGGATCTGGTACGTCGACACCGGCAAGCGACAATACCACAGAGTCAGATGGCCGTCCACGACGACACCGCACGTCGGTGCCGCCTTCGGCTCCTGAAGTTGTCACTACAGACCAAATCCGGCCAGATTGGTCAGCAAACCTCCATGCGGCGAGGCAGCATCAGGCCAGGCGGTCGGCAGCTGCCAATGCGTTGCATGCCACTGCCTTTCTCATGAACAATGCCAACGAGAGTGAAGCAAGCTCGTCTTCCCGTTCCAAGAAAAAGAAAAGCCGCTTTCGAGGGCTGTCCAATCCGACGGTTGTCGGAAACGGCCGAACCCAGACTCCAGTGAACTCAATGACGCCTAGTGGTGGCGAGTCATCCTCACGTCGTGGGCTCGAAGATATGATGCTCGTCGAGGCCATTCGCCTGTCCCTGTCGGAGGAAGAAGCTCGCAAAAGAAAGGAAAAGGAACAAAAGAAAAAGTCCAAAGGCAAACAACCAGAAGGTGTCCCTTCATAACCGCATACCGGAACCCCTGCTATTTATTTATTTTCTTCCTTTTTCCCCAGTCTTTAATAGATTAAGCCATCTAGCTATGCCTTCTCCGCTTTGGAGATAACAAAATAAAAAAGAAAAAAAAAAAAGAAAGCCAAACCCCAGGCCGTCCTGTGGTTTAAGAGACAAAAATAGATTAATTTAGATAAAACCATTTTAAACCTTGAGATAGTTTTGGACGTAGGTTTCACGATATGGGTTAGAGTCTGCGTCCGGCCGGTTGTATGCAATCCATTTTGGCTCTGCCTGGAACAGACGCATGGCCTTGATGTAGTCCTTATTGCTGAGCGTGAATCTATGGTAAATTCCTGGCGGGAGAATGATCAGATCGCCCTTGGTCATCTCGATACGGATCCAATTCTCATCGTCCTTATGGCGGACATCAAAATACCCTTCTCCATCCAAAATGTATCGGATCTCCTCGTCTTCATGCAAATGCTCGGCGTAGAACGTTTTGAGCTTTTGCTCATATGTTTCCTGGCCGCCCAATCCTTCAGGGGTGATGTTAATCACGTCTCTGTTGACGTATCCCCGCTCTTTGGCAATCTTGTCGACCGGTGCCATGTCCTCAAAATGGTAGTACAATACTCCCACTTTGTCTAGTTCGTCCAAGCTGACTTCGTGTCCACTGTCATGAGGATCCCGTTGGTCCCCGTCCTTCTGGTCGTGGAGATAGGCTCGCATCGTGTAGCTATCGTTCTCTCTGGATAACCGGATTACTAAATGCTTGATTATCTGTGACCCCTAACCCTAGGATAAGTGGGGAATGCTTATCGAAGATAAGAGTAAAATGGAACTGAAGGATGGTCTCATAACAGCCACAATGAGGATTCATGTTACTAACTAGAATATTGTAACAACAACAACAATAATAAAACCCAATTGTCTATGGATCAAACGAATGAAGCTTGTCGGCATAGGGGGTCGCGGGTCGTGGGGAGGAGTCGGCGGCGGCCCGCCGATGTGACTGCTTTTTGGAAATTACCCGATTGGGGAATGGGAGGAACAACGCCTACATCAACTTTTCACGCTTTTGCCCCGTTCACGACACCGACGACGAACTATAGACACGACAAGAACAATGTCCGAAGCCGCTGTTTCCTACGCTACCCTGATTTTGGCCGACGCTGAAGTCGAAGTTTCTGCTGACAAGATCCTTACCCTCACCAAGGCTGCCGGCGTCACTGTTGAGCCAGTAGGTATAACCAGTATTGGACGATAGATCATCTAAAGCTAACGAGCGTGTGTAGGTCTGGGCCGACGTTTTCGCTAAGGCCGTTGAGAACAAGGACCTCAAGGACATCTTGTTCTCTTTCGCCGCTGCCCCAGCCGGTGGCGCTGCTGCTGCTGCCCCAGCTGGCGGCGACGCTGCTGCCCCAGCCGAGGAGGCCAAGGAGGAAGAAAAGGAGGAATCTGATGAAGACATGGGTATGGGTCTTTTCGATTAAGCTGCCTAACGTAATGACTCCTGAGAAATATATTCATGAACCAATTCACCTTGTTAATATATTTTGTGTTATAATGCTTCTGTCATCGCCCGCCCGGTGATTGTAATTCAACATAATTTGTCAACGGCTACCTAATAATGCTATTCAAAAGTCAGCCGAACTAATCATGAAATTTGGGCCCTCAGGATTCCTATATAAATTTGGGCCCTTAGGATTCCTATTGATTTCAGCCTGGACGTTGCCAGGGCAACCGGTAAGGTGGGTTGGGACATTAGGGCTTAACCCTAGAGAGGGAAGGTCCCAGACTGAAAAGTACTGAGGGTGGAACACCACTCACAAGTTTGAATTGTGAAATCTTGCACGAACCCCCCATTACCTGACAGCACAACACACCGTTCGACGACAACAAAATGCCAGAAGCTAAGGCTAACACTCCAAGCGTCCAAACCTTTGGCAAGAAGAAGACCGCTACTGCCGTCGCCCACGTCAAGGCCGGCAAGGGTATGATCAAGGTCAACGGCCAACCTATCACCTTGGTCCAGCCACAGATCCTCCGAACCAAGCTCTACGAGCCATTCATGCTCATCGGCCTTGACAAGTTCGCTAACCTCGACATCAGAATCAGAGTGTCCGGCGGTGGCCACACTTCCCAGATCTACGCCATCCGTCAGGCCATTGCTAAGGGTGTTGTTGCCTTCCACCAAAAGTACGTCGACGAACAATCCAAGAACGAGCTCAAGAAGGCCTTCATTGACTACGACAGAACCTTGTTGATTGCTGACTCCAGACAGTCCGAGCCAAAGAAATTCGGCGGTCCAGGTGCCCGTGCTCGTTACCAAAAGTCTTACCGTTAAGGGTATTTCTTACTGTTATGTATCTATATGCCTTAATACACCCATGAGCCTTATTGTAGCTCCTGTTCTTTCGACGTGTATCTTTCATAGTTTTTGAGGCCAAATTTTTTTTTTTTCAACTCCCGTGGTCACGTGCCCCCTCCCCATTGGCAGAGGCGCGCGAGAGCTTACGCGACTGGGGCTAAAAAAATAAAAGTCCCATCATCATCAACATCATCATAACGGAAGTGTGTGTTTGTTTGTGCAGGTAAGGAAGGCTGGACGGAGGAACAGTTATAGCGTAAATCATACATGGAGCCAACTACGCCGCCTGAAGGACGCCATGAGGGCCCGTTTCCGACGCCGTTTCCATCTGGACGGGTGTACAAAGGAACAGAGAGCAGTCCGCTAGGGCCAGAAGCGGGGAGGAGCCGGCCCCGGGGGCCGGATAATGGCAATAATAATAACGGCAGACGATCTCATCATCATCATCATCATCACGGATCGCAGAGCTCGATATCCGACAGCGATTTGCCCACGACCCCCAAATCGAATCTCGATCCCAACGCAGGGGGCAAGGTCAGCCACCATCACCGACAGCAGCAAGTGCCACCATCAACATTGCTTGGGAGTGGCGGTGGCGTGGCGTTTGAGGCTGATGATGATGAGGACATTGTGAGGAAGCTTTTGACCCTGGACGAGTCGCGGCTGACGGATGTTAGTGCAGAGTTTATTTCCACAACTCTGTCGCTGGCCCTCAAGACTCTGCGACGGGTCAATGGGTCACTTCACGACCACAAGGAGAAGATATCCCGACTGGAGCTCCAGAACCAGCTGTTGACGCTGCAGGCCCACGAGAGTGCCCAGCGCTATGAGGTAGAGAACAACATTG
Source organism: Blastobotrys persicus (assembly GCA_030585065.1). Lineage (NCBI taxonomy): Eukaryota > Fungi > Ascomycota > Dipodascomycetes > Dipodascales > Trichomonascaceae > Blastobotrys > Blastobotrys persicus. The sequence continues at coordinate 18,560 of JAJMBO010000007.1, forward strand.
TGAAGCGGGAGGTTGAGCGGCTGCGATTGGATCACCAGCGCCGCCAACAGGGCGATGAGACGGCCGCAGAGACATATAGACGACGACTGTGCAAGGCGAAGGTGCGCATACGGGATGTGGAGAAGGAGCTAATGGAACGGGATGTGGAGATCGAGAAGCTGAAACGACGCCTAAGGGAGGGCCGTGCCAAACGTGACTCGCTGGCCGAGCAGGCCCAGCAGTATGCGTCTTCCCATGGCCAAAAGGGTGTCACTGGTTTGGAGACACTTGGAATGTTGGCCAGCCAAGTGCTGAGTCAGAACAATTCCGCTGCTGGGTCGCCGGATTTGAACTCGACTTCGCCCGGCAGCGGGCCGAAACGGTTAATGAGCCCATTGACGTTTGTGTCCAAGCCAGAATTAGTCACCACAGAGAAGCGGCGTCGCAATTCTTCGGCCTCTACAATCACAATTCCGTCAGAGGGCGAAACCGGACAATACGACGATCCGAACGCAACTGTAGAGGAGGAAGACGAGGACGATGAAGAGGAGATGAGTCCTCCAGTTTCTCCCCAGCCCGCAGAATCGAAGACACCGCAGTCGTCGCCGAAAAAGATAACCAAGACGGCTACTTGATGACAGATGCCCCATAAAGTTTTCACAACAACCCTTTGTCGCACGAGGCCGGTCGATCACGACCCGATCGTCACTTCAACCAACCCCTTCTTCCGCCAGGGGTCTATAAGCTAACCAGGCACTTTTTGGACAAAAGGATGCCGTCTGCTTCCCAAAGTGCGACTATTTAATGAACTAATTGTGTACTTATTATTGTTAATTTTTTTTTTTTTTTTTTTTTTTTTTTTTTTTTTTTTTTTTTTTTTTTTTTTTTTTTTTTTTTTTTTTCGTAAACAGTGGGCCATCATGATATATATTATATGCTAGAGAGATTTCTATATCAAAGAGGAAGGCAATTCTGAGCCGGCCTTCTTGAGACCAGCAAGCTTGTCGTATTCACCAGAGATGATTCGCTCAACAATCAATGCATCTCTCTTCTTGAGTTCCTCTGGGCTGAGGGAGTCGTCCTTGACGGCAGTTTCGTTGTATCGTTCTTGGGCACGCAAACGCAATTCCTCCATAGCCCAGTCACTGATGTTCTCTCGGTCGAGGAAGAGAGCAAAGAACAGACAGACGAGCACACCTGGGATGTAGCCGTAGTAGATGAGCTCTTCCCAACCCTCCTTCTGCTTCTCACGGATAACCTGCCACTTGATCTCACCCGTCTCCTTGTCCTCAACGGGGATCTTGTCGAGAATGCGGGTTCCCGTCGTAAGATAGTCGCTCAAGTCATCTTGGTTCTCCTTGAATAGACCCATCTGTTCGTTAGATAGCTTGAAATAATCGGCATAGGTCATTCGCTTGGCCTTGCACAAATGCGACAAAGCAGCAACCTCCTTCAGCTCCTCGTCAGATGGATTTCGCGTAGTTCCGTCCGGGTTCTGGAAAATCTTGCCGCTGGCTGGAAGGGCGTCCAATCGCTTTCGGATCTCCTTCTCCAGCTCCTCACTGTACACACTGAATCCCGCACTGGGTTTGTAATCTCGGGCATTGAGAGACGCATATCGAACATGCCATTGCTGGCTCATCCGAATCGCTGGGCGACCCGCCAGACGCGAAATCATGCTTCTGCTCAACATTTTACTCCTTCGTCTTCTTCAGCACTGTTGACAAACGAGTGGGACTTTTCACCCAATCCTTCTTTTTTCCCTCCATCTCATTGGCTGCTCCCAACAGCAGGGTAAGCGTCCAAGGTGTCCGGTGGGTGACAGTTTCGAATTCGGATTTCGGGCATTCCATCGCTCCAGGGTTAGGGTGACACACGGCTGTTTGGAAATTTATTTTGTGACTGCTTTTTTTGGCAAGACGGAGAAATACGCTGGCTCTGGGCCCGGGCGGAAAATTTCACACACACACTAGTGGGAGAAAGCAGGACCCCCCATACCACGCATCAGCGACGACGACGACGACGACTAACAAGCCGGCACAATGAAGTACATCCAGTCTGAAGAAGTTCTCAACATCCCTGAGGGTGTCAGCGTTGAAGTCAAGGCCAGAATTGTGACCGTTACCGGTCCAAGAGGCACCTTGACCAAGAACCTCCGACACATCAACATCACCTTCAACAAGGTCTCCGACAAGCAGATCAAGCTTGCTGTCATCCACGGTGACAGAAAGCACGTTGCTGCTTTGCGTACCGTCAAGTCTCTTGTCGCTAACATGATCACTGGTGTCACCAAGGGCTTCAAGTACAAGATGCGTTATGTCTACGCCCATTTCCCCATCAACGTTAACATTTTGGATGGCGGCAAGACCGTTGAGATCAGAAACTTCTTGGGTGAGAAGCAGGTCCGAACTATCCCAGTTCGTGAGGGTGTGACTGTTGAGTCGTCTACTGCTCAGAAGGACGAGCTTATTCTCCACGGCAACTCCCTTGAGAACGTGTCCCAGTCCGCTGCTGACATCCAGCAACGATGCAGAGTCAGAAACAAGGATATCCGTAAGTTCTTGGACGGTATCTACGTTTCTGAGAAGGGCCATGTCGTTGAGGATCTCGAGTAATTGTAATATTTGCTGATATTCGTGTGTATAGACAATCTAACCCCCGATATCATCCCAGCTTATGCACCCCTATGGGTCTCATCGTATTTTTGACTTCATGGGCCGTGGCAACTGTTCCAGCTAGTCAGTCGACCCAACAATTCTCACCAAGATAAATATATTGATTAAATAGTTAGAGCTGAAACACTTCTTCGGGAGAGAAGCATTTCAGGCCCACTGTCTGTGCAAAGACCTTGTCAGAGTCGGAAAAGTCCGTTTTGCGCCCCAATGCATCTCCGACAAAGAAGGAGTTGGCCATGTCCACTTGGTCGGGGGTTATTGAAAGGTCCTTTAACAGTTCAGACCACATGGTTATTTTCGGTTTGCGAAACTCATCAGTCGTCCCCTTCGGGGGCTTTGTAGCCCCGTAGAACCGTGCAGGCACCCCCAATTCCCGTGTAATGGCATGAATGCGCTGGTATAAATACTGATATCTCTTGGTGTCTGGCCGTGCAATAGTCCCTCCCTGGTTGGAGATGATGGCAATTATAAACGGCCGCGAGCCAGTGCCGGATAACTCTTTGCATTTGGCTGTTAGCTTGACCTCGTCAACTTGGCCATGACCGGCCATCTTTCGAACCACGTCTACAACACCTTCAAACGCCCATTTCCAGTCCTCTCCATTGCGAGGAAAAGGCGATCGAGTCTTTGTGGAAACCAGAGTCGAATCAAGATCGAATGCTGCGATCCGCACCTGGTCGTCCTTCTGGGGCTTCTCGTATTTCCCAGGATCGTATCTAGCTTTGATCAGAGCGCCATGCACTACCTCCCATCGAAACATTGAATCGTCCACCTCTGACTTTGCCTGCTTCACAGGCCCAAAAAAAGTCGTTATCGACTTTCTCTTCGTGCCCGCACTCATCGTCCTTCTACTTCACCCACCAACCTCCAGAAATCGGATCAATTTAAAAAGGGGATCCAAAAATGACGCGAGCCGCGCGCTTCAGCCGTACGTCCTAGAATTGCCAAAACTATGAACTCCTTCTTATTTTTGTTTGTATATACTTTTAAAAAGGAACAGTGACAATGTCTAGTTGTCTCTACTTCCGTCCCAGTCAGGGTAGCCCATGTCCACGTCAAAGTCGGGTTTGGCGGTTCGCTTTACACCTTCTTTTCTGTGGATTTGGTCGAGCAGTTGAATATCGTCTTTTGGAAGGCTGATTACGGTTGTGTTTTCCTTGATTCTATTGGCATGAACGGACTTTGGAAGAACGATTCTACCGGACGAGACATGGTAGGATGTGAGGATGACACCCGGAGTGGTGTTGTGCTTTTCGGCCAATTTCAATACTGTTTCGTTCTTAAACAAGGGCGAGCCTGTTGAGCCGAATGGAGTGTGGGCCCCAATGAGGATTCCCTTGGAATTGCAGAACTCATGGACATCCAGCTGTGGACAGAGAATGTGGGACTCGATTTGGTTGACGGCGGGAACTACTTGCACGTCCTTAAGGAAGTCCTCGAGAACCTTTTTGGAAAAGTTGGAAACACCAATTGACTTTGTCTTTCCCTTCTTTTGCATATCCTCCAATTGCTGCCAGAAGTGCTTCAGAGACCCGTTGGGATCATGGTCGCATTTGCCGTCTGGGAGAGTTGGCCGGAATGGATGATTACCGTTGGGGTTAAGAGTCACGGGCCAATGAATCAGAGCAAGGTCAACGTAGTCGAGCCCCAGATTGCTGAGCGACTCATCCAAAGATTGCTCAACACGGTTGTGGAAAGTTGGCCATATTTTAGTGGTGATGTAAATGTCTTCTCTCTTGACACCTTTCTCAAACGCCCTTTTGAGGCCCTGGCCAACTTCTGCCTCGTTTAAATAGAGATACGCACAATCAACGTGTCGATAGCCTGCCTCAGTGAGAGCATACTCGACTGCCGCGGCAACCTCGCCAGGGGGTGATTGGTAAGTGCCCAATCCAATGATGGGAATCTTGTTTCCATCGTTCAACGTCAAGTCAATAGAAGTCATCTCTTTTGGTAAAGGTACTAAAGGAACGTTTGTTTAAGAGGAATCTGCCAACCTTATATAAACCAGGGAAATCCCTTGGCGGGTGAAACCCGTCCGGCTGCGCATTGTGCGGGATCACACAGAATTGGCTACCCTACTGTTCTGATTAGATATATATATATATACATAAAAACATAAAAACATATAAACATATATATTCACTCTTTATTATCCGATAATTTGCAGCATTTTTCTAGTATTTGTCGGTTCCTGAGCAATGCTATCACTGGTGCCACGCGGCTATTGCAAGACAGAAAAATGTGGGCGTGTGCGGGGAAAAAGGATGGGCAGTGCGCTAATCCGGCGACTGCTCCGGTTGTTCAAAATGCGATACAATTTAGTTATAAATACTATGCTAGGGATTGCATGAGTTCTTGGATATAAGGGGACTTGTCGAGCTTATCCTTATATTCACCAGTTGTGACGAGCGCTTGAAGCTTGCTTGCTGCCTCTTGGGGAGACTCGGATTCCAGATTGACTTGACTTGCCCACGTCTTTAACAGAGAGCGTAAAAGCTCGCTGCCCTGTTGCATTTCCTCCTTGGAGTATTTTTTAGCCATCTTCTTTGCGGTTTCTGAATCTCCTTCCTGGGCATAATCTTCCAGCTCATTGGCTTTGCGCTTGGCCATGTTGACTACTTTTTGCGGAAACCGAACAACCTCGGCAACGTTGATACCAAATGACTGATCTGACATGCCCGGCTCAACTTTGTACAGCAAAGTGATGTCATTAGATGGATTAAGATGCGATTGGTTTTGGTCGCCATCAGCGACATGAGCTACGACGTGCAGATTGCACACCGACGGGTGGTTGTCAGCTAAAGCGGTGAGCTCGTGGAAGTGGGTTGCAAACATGGCAAAACAACCAATGTGTTTAACGATGTGCTCAGAAATGGACCAAGCGAGCCCAAATCCGTCATATGTAGATGTACCCCGACCCAGTTCATCAATCACAATCAAGCTCTCCGAAGTCGCCGTCTTGAGGATGGTGGCAGTTTCCAACATTTCTGCCATAAATGTAGAAACACCCTTCAACTGGGAATCTCCCGCACCAACACGGGCTAAAATGCTATCGAATATCGTCAGCTCTGCCTCTGCACAAGGGACAAAGCATCCCGCTTGAGCCATCAGCGCAATGACGCCAATCTGCCGAATATATGTAGACTTGCCTCCCATATTAGGCCCAGTGATGATCAGAAACTCTGATTCTCCTCGCACAAGCTTGACATCATTAGGAATAAACGTAATTTCGTCCTGGGCTTCCATGCACGGATGCCTGGCTTCCTTGAGGATGGTGTTGCCAGTTTTGCGAGGGTGCATCTTGGGTTTAACGTATGGCTCTGGTGCAAAACACGAAACATGAGCAAAGCTGACAATGACATCAAGATGGGCAATGACCTTGCTGAGCTTTTCCAACACTGGACAGTAGGTGGCAGTGATTTTGACAACTTCCTTGACCAAACCAGATTGGATCTGATTGTACTTGGTATTCAACTTGGCGTATCGATCACTTGCCTTGTCCAGTTTGGAAGTAGTAAACAACCGTCCTGATTTTAGTTGCTTTACTTCACGGTACCCGGATCTCTTATCCAAGACCCGGGCATCGTTCTTTGTCAGTCGGAAACACCATCCATTTGTCCCATCTTCTTCCAATTTTAGCTTCTTTTCCATCTCCATTTTTAAATCGACCGACACCCGTTCATGCTCTCTAGTCATCTCCTCTTTGAGAGATTCCATTTCCTCACGGATGTCCATCAGGCCTTGGTCAAATTCTGGCTTTATAATATACTCATGATTATCCAATGCGACGAGATCCACAGTTGTTTCCACCATCTCTTGCAACTTTTCAAGTCCTGCTGTGTGGTCCGTCAGTTCAGTCAAGTATGCCTTTTCAATAGCTTTCTTATATGCCAAATCATCCACACCACTTAGTGCATTAATGAACTCTGGTAGCTTGACCACCAATTGGTAAATTCTCACCACATCCTCCAGTTTTGCTGAATCTCGTTGCAGCTTCTGAACCAACCTGTTGATATCGGGCACTGTCTTTAACAGATCTTCTTGAAGTGTTTGGCGCAGAATAGAGTCGTTTACCATAGCTTCAACAAGAAAATGTCGTTCTTCAATCTTTGTAACATCTACTAGTGGTTGTTTCAGCCACTGTTCCAAAAGCCGAGTCCCCGGCGCAGTTTTGCACTTGTTCAATAAACCTGACAAACTCATGTTCTTTGAACCGAGCTTCACATCCGGAAGCAGATTCAACGCCTTTAATGCGGACGCATCTAATTTCATGTACTGACTAAGGTCGTGCTTCAAGAGCTCATATTTCCCATAGTCTTCAGTAGTAGCCATAAGTTCAAGATACTTGATCAGGGCAGCTGCTGCACACACTGCCAACGTGTTCGACAGCTCTGGTAGCACTGACACGGAAAAGTCATTATTCTCTGTATCCAGCAGCTTTTCCAAATCTTGCTCAATATCCTTATCTTTAAAATCGCTTCCTGGCCGTTCACTAACTAGCACATTGCATCGATCCATAATATCCTTAATCTTGGCTAAATCAAAGTCCTTTTTTAATGAGTCGGCTGGAAGTACACACTCCTTAATACCCAACTGAATCACCAATGACTCCAAGTTTGATAACAGCTCATCATCAGTAAACTGAGATAACCCAATCTTGCGAGAATTTGCATCAATGAAGCATACACCAACATTCTTCTCTCCGGCTTTACTCGTAACCTTTACACCAATGACCACGGGATTCTGATCAATGCTTCCACCAACTATATCTTCGACCCCTTGCAAATTACCTGGCGACGCCTTCTTGACCATCTTAAATGTTCCTCCTTCTCTAGCGTAAACTTCTACTTTTAATCCACGTTCCAACAAAGCCCCCTTCATAAATTCGCCAAACATGGTCGGATTTAGAGTGCAATATGGCGTCCGGTCAAAGTATTTCAACACTGACCGAGTTCGATGAACGTTATCAGCAATGTACTCGGCGTTCTTTCCATATGCTCTATACATAGAATCCACCTCAAACACTCGAATAACGTTTTCATCCTGTGGTAGCTTCCGCAGTGTCGTTAATATGGCACCAGATGCATCACTGGGCTTAGACATGTTTGCCTGAAAACTGTTGTGAAGGAAACTCACGCGTCCCGTCCCTCTACTAATCTACGCGTCCTCTCTACGCGTCGCGTTTCGTCATGCGGCTGTATCAACTCTAGTCTTTTTCCATATAATACTAGGCTCCTCCGAGAAATACTCAGTTCTTGCAAGGACACTGACTTATAAGGCAGCTTGTGCCCGAGGAGTCAAACCTCCGGATAAATTGAGATGTTCTACATGATGAACTCGTTTTCTAGTACAGTGGGCCAGATATCCTGCAAGACGTTACTTAGTGCTGCACCGCCAACGTCAGAGGCTCTACTACTACTAACTCCAAGCAAGCAATCAATATACTGCAATTGACAACTTGCCAATTTCTTAAAAAAAAAACACTTGAGGCTCATCCAGGGACCACGGGTTAGGGTTATCCATTCCGACGGGCCGCGGTCCGCAGGGAACCCGTGTAAGGGGAGAGGGCCATGTAAATAGATAGAGCTAAGATCGGAAGATTTTACTCCACAGTTGGATTATTTTTCTTAGAGATAGGGGTATCCAGATTCATATTAGCGACGGAATCCAAAATAGTACCCCGATTGCACTAATAGGTAGGCATTTGCGGATCGAACTGTTTTAGGCAGTGCAGTTTCTTACCCCACACAATTTAGATAAAGAAATCCTCATTGCTGAACGCGAACTACTGGCGGACATTCAACATGTTTCGTGCCAAACGAAGACAGGGCTCAAATCCAAACTGGCGAGATGTAGTTAAGCAGAAGAAGGATGACCAGATGGATTTGTTGAGGCCGTATATGATCCCGGACGAAAAGTTGCCCCACGAGGACAATGTCCTTGAGTTCTTGGAAACCACTGATGTGTTTTCCAGTACTGATAGAGAAATTGTGAACGAAGCGAATGCATTTGAGTTGTTAAGGAAGATGAAAGACGGCACATGGACGTGTAAGCAGGTTATAATGGCTTACATCAGAAGGGCCACAGTCGCTCATCAACTCACCAATTGTTTAACCGAGATTGATTTTGACGCGGCAATTGATAGGGCCAAAAATCTGGATAAAATGCGTGACCAAGGTATTATATTGCCCTTGCATGGACTGCCAATTTCTTTAAAGGACCAGTTCAACATCAAAGTTTTGGATACCACTCTGGGATACATTGGAAGGGCTAATGATCCAAAGGAAACTGAAGCTGCACTGGTTACCATGTTAAAAAAGTTGGGGGCTAATGTGTTTGTTAAAACTAACTTGCCACAGAGTATTATGGTGGCCGAAACGGAAAACTATTTATGGGGTCTGACCACCAATCCGCTCAATAGAAAATTCACTCCAGGGGGATCAAGCGGTGGTGAATCCGCATTGCTTTTGTCCAAGGGCTCTATAATTGGTTGGGGCACAGACTTGGGCGGCAGCGTGAGAATTCCACAAGCCATGACCGGTGGGTACGGCTATAGACCAAGCCACCACCGATTCCCATATCGAAATGTGCCTGTTACTTGCGATGGCGAAAATCATGTTCCATCTGTCATCGGACCCATGACTCGTGATTTTTCTTCTCTCGTGTTAATATCGAAGGCCATACTCAAGGAGGAGCCTTGGAATTACGACCCAATTTGTATTCCAATGCCATGGAATCAACAAGAGTTTGATGACACCAGGAACAGAAAGCTTAGAATAGGTGTTCTTTGGGATAACAACGTCGTGAGACCCCTTCCACCCGTCACTCGAGCGCTGAAAGAAGCGGTCGAAAAACTAAAGTCTGCGGGTCATGACTTGATCACATTTAACGCCGAAGAGGTTGAAAAAGCGGCGTTTGAAATCAGCGATGCTTTCTTTTCTATTGACGGTGGTGAAGATGTTCGTCGAGATCTCAGTAAATTAAATGAGCCGGAGCACCCTGCTGTGACTAAGTTATTCCAGGGAAAGGAGTCAAAGTCAATCTATGATTACTGGAGCCTTAATGTACAAAAGCGCAAGGTCCAGGAATGCTACTTTGAACGTTGGAAGGCAACTGCCAAAAAGACACAATCTGGTGAACCAATTGACGTGATTCTTGGACCTGCTCTTGCATCATCAGCAGTTCCTCTCAACAAAGCCCGAGGAATCAATTATACTAAAGTCTACAATGTTCTAAACTATCCCGCTGTTGTCTTCCCAGCCGGAGCAGTAGATAAGAATGTGGATCTCCCAGCTACCTTTGAACCACGATCAGATATGGAAAGAGACGTAATGGGGATGTATGATCCGGAAACAATGCATGGATTCCCGGTCAATCTCCAGTTGGCAGCTCGAAGTTTCCAAGATGAAAAGCTATTAGGAGCGGTAGCGAACATTCTATCCGATCTCAACATCTCCTATAATCTTGAGGAAATATAAGTAATGTATTTGATCTTTCCAAAGAATAGCTATCTCGTAGACTTGTAGTCCTGGTCCTGGTTAGAATAAGAGTTATTGTCGCTTGCATTTTTTTGCTCAGGGGCGCACAGTTGGTTCTTTCCCTTCTCTTTTAAAACAAACAAATAAATAAAAAAAAAAAAAAAAAAAAAAAAAAAAAAAAAAAAAAAAAAAAAAAAAAAAAAAAAAAAAAAAAAAAAAAAAAGAAAAACAAACAGGGAAAAGAAAATAAAAGTATCACGAGATAAGGAAGTCAATCTACCAACTAATGAACAAAATTTGACAACGCAAGAGACTATATGAACTAGCCCTATCACGTGATCTGCGTGTTGTACGCGCTGAATATATAGTTCGAAACGAACCTCATCGTTAGGACTCCAGGTGGTAGAGCATGCTGAATAATGGAAAGGTCCAGGGGATGCTAAAGGAGCTGAATACAGCTCAGAAAAAGGCAGTTACTATGCCGCTAGACAGCAGGATCCAAATACTTGCAGGACCGGGCACTGGGAAGACCAAAACGCTCACTTCAAGGATTGCATACCTCCTTCATCTAGGAATAAATCCAGAAAATTTGGTCGTGATGACGTTTACAAATAAGGCTGCAAATGAAATGAAGGAACGAGTTGGTCAGCTTGTTGACGATGACCCCGAAGTGATTAAAAAACTAAAGATTGGCACTTTCCATTCCGTCGGCCTGCGATTCTTGTTTCAGTATGGTAAACATATTGGGATTGAAGATCGCATTAGTATTGTAGATGATTCTGATAAGGAGTTTATTATTAAAGAAATCATGAAGGACGCTGAGATCATCAAGGAAGTCCGGAATCTAGGATATAGTACACCCAACAGGGGTGAAAAATATGTCAAGGACGGCCAGGTGATAACTCCAAGGTTTATTATGAACCATATTTCTTCCCTAAAGAATAAGGGTATCACATCTAAAAGGTTCTTCGAGACTAACCCCAAAAGCCCTTTCTCACTCTGCTACACAGCATACCAAGCGCGAATCGACCTGTTTAGCCAAGTTGATTTTGATGACGTACTTTTAAAGACAGTTGACCTGCTGAAAGGTTACCCACGAGCAGTGGAGGATATTGAGGCCGTTATGGTTGACGAATTTCAAGATTCAAATGGAATTCAACTGGAAATGACAAAGTTGTTTGGCCAGGCGAGAAACAATATTACAGTTGTGGGCGATCCTGACCAAAGTATCTACTCTTTCAGGAATGCGCAACCAAAGAACCTTCAACTATTTTATGAATCCTTTCCGGACACTCAATTGGTTTACTTGGAGGAAAACTACCGTTCCTGCCAGTCACTATTAGACCACGCTACAGCACTCATTCAAGCATCCACAGATCGTTTTGGTGGTGATCGCAAGTTGATAGGAAAGAAGGGTAAGTTTAGCCCTCCCATTTTGGCAAGCTTCGAGAACGAAGATAAGGAAAAGTATGCCATTGGAAATCAAATTTCACATTTAATAAAGGAGTCGATGGGTGCTCTGCAATATAGAGATATTGCCATCCTGTCACGGACTAGAATGTGGATAGCTCGGATAGAGCCTATACTTAGTAGAAGGGGGATCCCATATATGACCAGCAACAGTTTCTGGGATCGCAGGGAAATAAAGACGATGGTTGACTACCTACGAGTGATTTACTCGGGAAACGACCGACCAGCCATCATGAGGACGTTAAATGTTCCGACTCGCGGGTTTGGTGAAGTCTTCATGGAACAGAAAATGACAAACTTTTCAGAGGGTCATAACCTGTTTTACCAGTTAAGAGAAGTGGCAAACAGACCCAAAGGAAAACTAGCCCAAAAGGCTGGCATCAGTACGGCACAATGCGAGAAGATTAGACAGTACGTTGAGCTTGTTGAAGAATGTAGGAATATTCTGGGCAAGGAACAATCATTAGACTCCCTGGTGGAGGTTATCGGTTACATTAATGATAAACTGTGTCTACACCAATTCTTTGGCAAGAACAAAGATTCAGAGGACCGGTTGGAAAACATAAATGAGCTGAAAATGCTTATAATTGAACATGAAAAAGATGCCAACGAAATGATGGATGACTTGGGTGATAATTTCACACCTTTCGGAAAGTTCCTGGCTACAGCAACAATAACGGGTAAAGTGCGTGATAAGAATAGCAACGCCGTGACACTTACAACTATTCATTCAGCCAAAGGGCTGGAATGGCCGGTCGTTTTTATTCCTAATTGTGTTGAAAGCTCGCTTAGTAATTGTAAGGATGCGGAGGAACTTGAGGAAGCTCGCCGCGTCATATTCGTTGCAGGGACGCGTGCAAAAGGACTTTTATATATGAGCCACCCTGAAGAAATTGAGCGGTATTCAGGCGCAATCCCTCAACAGCCTCTTGATATGCTAATCAAGCCAAGTATTGTGAAATGTACAAAAGTCGTGAGGTCAACGTTCCCCAAGCTTTCGCAAGCCCAGTTCGCGGAATACGCACATTTCTTGGGTAGGACAATGCCGCAAAGGGAGAAGATGCCTTCGTTTTCTTCGGCATTTAACCTCATGCAGATTGAGAACATTGAAAACAAGAAGGACAGCGGAAGCAAAAAGCGAAAGGGCAAGTTCCAAAGCCCACTCATTGCAAAGAAAGCTGCTAGCGATGAAAACATACCCCCAAAGCGAGCTCTCTAGTGATTTTATATCTAAGTACCGTTACTGAAGCAAGAATTCAACATATAACTAATGTATAGAAAAATTTCCCAGTAATCTAGCTATTAGTGCAGGTTTGTGAAACGGGGGTCAGGGGTCCACGGCCCTCAATATCAAATTGGGTTAGGGTTACACAAGAAGTTCACAACACACGACTGCAAGTTGGAGGGGACCAGAGAGCTGCGAGCAATGGAGAGGCAGACGTTAGTGAAGCTGATATCAGACTCATCAAGGGACTTGGAGAAGAAGCAGAAACGCGTTGGTTCCTCGCCAGTTATTGATACTGAAGAATTCTTCTTTTCCAATGACGAAACGTGGGACACTGAAGTGTTCCAACTAGAGTACCTGCAGGAAGCAAAAAAAGGAATTGAACAAGGGATGAAACAGACATTGGTAAGGAAATTGCAATAGATTTGAACAAGTAGAAAACTAATTGTACTAGCACGACCTGATACAAATGACCAAGGATTATGATGCAGAGGCGGACAATGAATCAATTGAGACAGAGAAGGAGGGGATTTTGGCAGGAGAGTTACAAGAGAATTCCGAAATATTAGCCGCGCTGAATGACTTGTGGGTGATTCAATCTGGTTTTCGCGAAGTGAACTCGTTATCTGACTTTGGTGAATTGGCATCAGCGCTGGCTTCGTTAGATATCGCCAGTGCTAAAATAGAGTCGTTTGAGTCAAAATATCCAGGAACAGCTTTGCATGCGGATATTAAAGAGGAGATTGGCTTGCTGAAAGGACATGTAGTTGAACGTGTGCAAAATGGGTGGAACAAGGCTATTGTATTTGATGTTCCTTTTAATGGACAAGATACAAAAATGAGGGTACACGAGACGGTGGACGATTTGTCTATAGAAAACCTATACGAAGCAATTCAAAAGATTGATGAAAACACGCGCCCTACACGTTTGGAACAATTATTGTTGAAGCTGGAAAAGAAGGTGTTTATGCCGATATTTGACTCGGACGTCATATCAGCGTCGCGGACAGAAAGGGAGTTGAGTTTGAAGAAGAAGCAGACCGATAGATTAACTGTCGGAGCGCTTACAGACTCGCTTGAAACGACAATTCAGTATTTAAATGACATGTTCAAACCCAGCGAATTGCATGTGCCGATAATCAAGCGATTTAGCTCAATGCTAGTTCAAGAGTTATCTAACCGCACACTTCCATCACTTTTCCCAGTAGACACGGGAGAGCTGGAACAGTTCAGAGAACAGCTCGTAAGGATAGAAAAGTTTGACACGTTCCTACAAGAGGCTGGTTGGACAAAAGGGCCCGAATTGGCATATTGGGTAGAGAATTTCCCTAATGAATGGGTGTTGTATAGAAAATCCTGTTATCTTGACAGGATAAGGAGCGAGCTTGGTCAGAAAGACTCTAATGTGAGAAAGCTGGATACCGAGTTTGCGCAAACTGCCACGGCGAACACGCCCACCCAACCGAAAAGCGCTAATGAGGACGACGATTGGAATAAGGAATGGGGCGATGACGATGAGGAAGAGGAAGAGGAAGACTGGGGGTGGGGTGAAGAAGAAGAAGAAAAGAAGCCGGAGAAAAAACCTCAGCGTGCATCCAGTAGTGAGGCTACGGAGAATAAGGATATTCCGGGATTGTATTGCACAGTATCAACGAACATTGACCGACTGAAGCACTTGATAGGGGATTTTATTAATGAAGTTAAGACGTCGGATGAGGATATGTTGAGCCGCCAACTGAGTGACATGTTTGCATTGTACCGTGCATTGACACCGCTAATTTACACAGAGAAGGTCATTCTGTACAATGACTTGATGGCTCTACTATCCAGCATTAATGATGGCGAAATACCGTTGGTATCAACGGAAGACCGCAACCTGCTTGCTCAACAAGCAAACCGAAGCATATACGAGTTGATAGACCAGAAGCAAAGTGAACTAACGTCCTTGTTGGCGGATGCACGAGGATTCAGGGATTGCAACCCGGAAGGCAATCTGCACACCTGCAAGAAAGCCATAAACAATTGCTGTCTGTTGTTGGAAAAGAGCTTTGCGCAATGGTCGCACCATGGTTCGTTTCCGTTGGTGTGTCGCATGGTAGGTACTCTTTTGGAGGCAATGGTGACTTCTATCATGAGCGGAATAGAATCTCAGGAGGACATTTCAGAGGCAGAGTGTAACGAGTTGACCTTGCTTATTCAGCAAACGTCTAACCTTGAAAGCCTGTTCAAAGATCCGCGGACGACACAAGCTACATCGGCTGCTACCTCCAGCCTGGCAGCTTTCTATATTCCCTCATGGATCAAATTTCAATACTTTGGTGAGATCCTGCAAAGCAAGCTCGTTGACATTATGTATTTATTCAACGACAATGCCCTCATCGATTTCTCTCCTTCTGAGTTAGTCCATCTCATCCGAGCACTCTTTGCTGAGTCTTCTCATCGACAACGAGCTATAGATACCATTCTGTCCAAGTAGTTATGAGCACCCGTTTCTAAAGAAACAAAAAAAAAAAAAAAGAAACACATTAGATTAACATTAAAGAACGATATATTACACGGGATTGGAGAATTGATTAAATATTAAGCGTGGGTCGGTTCATTAGAAGAGAAGTAGGAAAAAATTATCAGGAAAGGCCGAGCTTTAATAAACTTCGAGCAGCTCCCAACGAGGGAGTGTAGGCCGATGTTGGATCCGAATTGGCCCTCCTCGGGGTTACTGGATCAGATCGTGACTTCGTGACTTTAGCAGCAGCACTTAGCCGCAGCTTTGGCGGTGGCTGGAATCTTAGTTGTGTCGTATCCACCTTCGAATTGGTTGCCTCAGCATACGCTCGAACTGACCACCAATCTGGAGGCGGCAGTTCGCCAAACGGGGTCCTCGTCTGATCTGTAACTACTTTGTAGTGAGCTAATCGCAGACGGGTCTTTAGCCGTAATGCCAACAACTAACAATACCACAGTCAGTAAAAGTTCCTCGCTGATTCCACCACATGTAACTCACCTTTGCTGAAGACGCATGCCGTACTGCTTTGGGCCGCGGCCGAGGAAACAGCGGGGGTGCAATGCATTGGTCAATTGTCCGAGCCTTGAACGGACTGGTCCTCGCAGACCGAGGAGTCTTCTTCCGGGTCGGAGATGCAAACTTATTAGGACTGAGGCTGATTAGGGGAACTCTCTCCGCCGCAAGAGAGCCTCCAGGCATCGTATGCTAGTTCAATGGTACGTATGGTAGCCGGAAAACACCAGGAATTCTGTCCATACTGGGCCCATTACGTTATAAATACCATTGCGCGCCTTGTGTTTATTCAAAACAGCGGGGTGCGCGTTGTCGCGGATATTTTTCAACAACAACAACGGTCACGTGACCCACTTTGGAATGTATGTACGAGCGCAAGAGCGAGATTTAAGGGGGAAGGGGATAAGGTTATATATAAGGGCGAATGATTTAAGAGTGGCTATTGGCTTGTGTATACTGGCTATACAAGGTGATGGGGTATTTTCGTAATAGAGGACATTGCTGATGAGCGGAGGCTGATATTATTGAATTGGACGCACGGCCAGGTGGTGTGCTGCAAGGATCTGGCCATGCGCAGGCCGAAAGGAGGCTTTTATGTTCATGCCAATCTAGTATTAATGCCGATCCCTCAACGGTCGCCGGGGGTCTTTGAAGGGCTTTGCTTGTTGCGGAAAGTGTGGATAGAAAGCTTTCCGTATTTTTCGATGAGCAATTCGCCTTTTATAAATTGTTGGCTGCTGTTTGCATGCGAAAAGTGTCTAGATAGGAGGGTCGAGTGTAAACAGCAAGTGAAACCGCGCGAGTTACGTGTCTAAGAGGGAAAAAGCAAGTTGGATGTTAACTTTTTCTCAGGGGTAAGAGCGAGCATTTTGTTTGATGATGATCGATGAGCTGGGAGATTTTTTATTTTTTCTTTTAGGCGAGTCTTGTAGTGTATAATTACACGACTGCACAGATGGGCCAATAGGGCATCTCGTACGGTCTCTGCCAGGAGAGTAGCCAGTAGCGTATTATTTGGCAATGCTGTGAAGTTGGCCAGAGGAATGTAGATCGACGCTGTGGTCCTCATTGGGAAGGTGGGTTTCCCAAAGCGGAAGGGGAGCTACCGTAAGCGGCCATAATCTGGAGACGGGTTCCGACGCGAAGAACGGTTGTGGTGTTCCTTATACTTCATAGCTCCGCGGCCCTTGAGGATTACTTGCGGGGACTCAGCAATTGGTCGGGTGCGAGGGGGTTGTTTTTTAGCGGCCCGAGGGGGATGATGTTGGTTGTCGGCTTTGACGGGTACTGATTGAGGAGGTGGTGGTAGGGGGTCCGGGGTCTGGGGCTGGGGTTCCTTCTTTTTGGGTTTTTTCTTAAACTCCAGCTGACCACAGCGTGTGATAGTGACCTCTTCGCCGTTAATGGGACGGTCATTTTCATCTACGATTACGTTGCGCAGGTCATGAATTACGTCCATCCCATTGACAATCCTGCCGACGACCGTGACTGAATCTTTTAACCACGGGGTTTCACGTAGCTAGATAGACAAAGGCAATTAGTACACGCTGCAAGGGCATTGGTGGAGGACACTTACTGTAATGAAGAATTGACTGGTGTTTGTGTTTGGACCGCAATTGGCCATACACACTAAGCCAGACTCGGACATGTCGTTCCAGCCTAAATTTTCATCGTCAAAGCATCCACCGTAGATAGATTCGCCAGCTAGAAAGGCCTTTAGCACGAGGTTGATGGAAACAAAAAGACTAACATACCCGTGCCGTCGTTGTTGACGATATCGCCGCCTTGTATGATGAACTCCGGGGCCACAATTCTATGAAATGTGCTTGTTTGATAACACAGACGAACCCCGTCTGCTGTGCCCTTTTCGCCCGTGCACAATGCTCGGAAGCTATTCGCTGGTTAGCTTGAGGCTACGGCCATATCTGGGGACAAAAATGTAACAACACTCACTTCTCAACACTTCTCGGAACCCGATCCTCAAATAGCTCTACGACTATCCGTCCGGACACTGCCCGCGAGTCCAATTCTAGAAACACCCGCGGTAGAGGCATTAATTAATTACGATTGTCACGGCTGGTCGTTCTAAGCAGCCCCCGTTGGTCCCACCGGCATAAAACGAAACAAGGCCGATGAGCGTAGATTGCTCTCTGTTCTCCGCACTATATTAAATATTGACTCCTCCCTAAAGCTTAGCGTAACCCAATGGAAGAGTCTACCACACGGCCAAGCGCACTGGATCGAACTCAGTCTGATAGTTCGGTAACGGCGAATAGGGACCAAGAGTCAGCGCCAAATGACGAAGTTCCGTCGTCGCCCAAGGAGAATCGCTCAAAGCGAGCGAGTTCGTCAGAATCAAAGTCGGGTGGCAATCCGTTCGCATTGATTGCAGTCTCCTTCAAGGAGGCTGCTCTAGATAGTCCCACTTTCAGGGCCAGTATGAACCATATCAACGAGCAATTTGAATCTGTCGATCGCTGGCTCGACTCGTATTCAAAGGCAATGTCACGATTGTCCCATGAAATGGAAGGTAAGCGGCCACGCAATCATAGTGTACCTTTGGAAATGCTAACGAATATTAATTGTAGCGCTCCAGGATATCGTCAACTTCCTCATTGCGAGGTTTGTGCCCGAGTTTGTTACCCAGGGCATAATTGACCACGATTATACAATGCTGGTAATGAGGAGGTATGCCGAGGCAATGAAATGCTTTTGGACGGAAATTATCGGCCGGGTCAAGAATCAGTCAAACAGGGCGCTGTCCAACATTGGCGACTTCATGAAGACGGGGATGCGCAGCTATAAGGAAGCACGGAGGAACTTTGAAAGCAACCAAGCACGGTACGATAACGTACTTTCCAGATATGCAGCAGTTTCCAAAAACAAAGAGCCTTCTTCATTGCGTGAAGACGCTTTCCAGCTGTCTGAGGCTCACAAGACATACATCAAGTCATGTTTTGACCTTTGTTGCATCACTGCAACTGTACAAAGACAATTGGACACGCTCATTATCGATACATTAACTGAACCGTGGCTATTGAAGACAAACACAATACTGCTTTCAGACCCCGCATTCCACCTGGTCGGGATAGATATGCATCGAATCAAGTCATGGTCGAAAGCTGTCGCCTCGTCGCTAAAGCCAATTGAAGCGGAAATGTTCCGGGTGCGCAAGGAGATGGAGGAAGCAACGGTTTCTCAAATGACTCCATCCAGGGATCTCAACGACTATACACCCCAAATGTCCACAATATCCCATTTTGTGCCAGATAGCTCCGACACAGCAGATGAGAAGCACGGATGGCTGTTTGTCAAAAGCTCGATAAAACCAGCACGACAAGTGTGGGTCAGAAGATGGGCGTTTGTAAAGAACGGAATGTTTGGCTGGTTGGTTCTGTCCCCCAACAAGACCTATGTACAGGAAAGTGATAAGATTGGGGTGCTCTTGTGTAACGTTTCCCCAGAACCGAACGAAGACCGTCGGTTCTGCTTCGAAATCAGAACCAAGGATAACACACTAATTGTCCAAGCAGAAACTTTGGCGGATTTGAAGTCTTGGCTTCAGGTGTTTGAAGTCTCAAAACGCTTAGTTCTCCAAAAGGAGAGGGATGCGGATACCACATTTGCCTTCCAAAAGCTTCCTCCATTGTTCCCAGAGTTTGCATCTACGGCAAATACATCTGTAGATACGGAATTGGTACATGCCAGGACTCACTCTGATTCTAGTGCTAACGCTGGCTCCATTACGCAAAATGCTAATGGCGCTGCTAGTACTGGAGACAAGTATAGTGCGGTTAGTACTAGTGAATTCCTGTCAACTCAACAGGCTACTGCTATTCAAGAACTAATGACTTCAGGAAAATCTCTAACACTCTCTCCAAAGGAAAACGAAAAGAGCTCAAGTTGCTTCAGTACAATTGGACCGTATAGTATGTCGCTGGCACCTTCACCATTATTAAATTCTCCGATGCCGACCTCCATGGCCCAAGAGTCCATAATTTCCAACGCTTTTATTACCCCGACAAGAGTCCCAACTGCAGTTACTGCAAATTACTGGGGTAGTGTGAACTGGGCGTTGTATCAAACCACTGCACAAATTTCGAGTAAAAGCGAGGACAAGACTGATCCCTCGTCAACAAAATTAGCTCCGCTGACCCAACTAGAATATCCCAGTTATTACCCTTACGATCTGCGATCACAGGATGCTCAAATGCGTGCAATTTTCCAGAATTTGGTTGACGATGACCCAATGGATAAAGTTGTTATGGTCTTTAGAGCTATGCTGTCTCCAAATCCCAAGCAAGAACTGCCCGCGAGGGTTTTTGTGACCCCTCGCAATTTTTACATGTATGCACATATTTTTGGATTCGCCGGACTCGTGAAACAACCATTAGAAACTTTTGTCAGCGTGGAAGGCCATGCGAGTACTAGCTGGGACACATTATATCTCTTAACTGATAACGGCACAAGCGGCATGTGTAGGATCTTCCTAGATTCAGGACGGGTAGTGCAAAAACGACTGCAGCTCTTGATTGACCTGAAAACGAATAATAGCCCTGATGATCTCAAAACGATTATTAGCAAATTGAAAAAGATGGGTTCGGAGATAAAGAAAGAGATTACTAATTCCGGTGAGGATGATGGTGATGGTAGCGCATCCATTACAGTTGGGGAGGCTGCTGAAGAGGGGGCTACTAACAAAAGACTGATGCAAAAATACCTTCTGGGAACCAAGTCAAAGAAGTCTTCACGAGAATCAATGTCTCGTCCACCTTTATTTTCATCGCCGACCCAGATTGATTTATCTAGCACAATGGATAAAAAGGTCATTGATAAAGAGTATGACGTATCCGCAAAAACATTATTCCATATCATATTTGGTGAAAAATCCCCCGTTTTCCGATACACGGACTCCTCGCTCTATCGAAGAGATGATCTCCTGATTTCGCCATGGAAATACAATAATGCCAATCATTTGGAAAGAGAAATTTCTTACGTTTTGAAATCAAACGGGGTGCTCATGGGCAGTGGGCCATCTGGCCAGAAAGTGGCTAGAGTTGCAAACATGCAGCGCGTTGAAAAAATGGATGAGAATGTTTCATATATTGTCTATGATAGACGAACTCCTTGGGAACTTCCCCATGGGGATGTATTTTATATCGCCACAAGGTTTGTGGTAACGACATCTGCTAAAACGAAATCGAAGCTTGCGGTGTATGTCAGCGTTGAATGGATCAGGTCTCGAACATTAATGAAAAATGTTGTGGAGAGCTTGGTATATCACCACTTCACTATCGAGTCCAAAACTATTGCAAAACGCATTGCAGAAAGTCGAGCGAAGTTGGGTAAAAGGGGCATGGCTGTTACAGCTGTAAGACTTTTTGGTAAGCTTGGAAGCCCCATTGGTAAGTCTGATGATCAAACAGATCCCGCGAACTTACCGGTAGCGGCTACTGTATCTTCAGATCAATCTGAAAGGGATACATCGTCCTTGCTGAGTCGTCCTGTTGTTGTAAGTCGCTTTCGAATGTTCCAGGTCTTTTATGAGTTCTTTGCTGGATGGGTTATCAGTGTATTTTCAAGTGTTCTGATGTTGTTAACTGGTGGAATGAAGAAGCTCTGGAAAGAAATTTCATTTAATCGGTTTATACTACTAGCTCTCTTCGTGTCAGTTGGTATGAATGCTATTTTAACAGGAATGACTACAAAAGCATATTGGACCGAAAAATCGGCTACTAGCCTTTCCAAGAAGATTCACATGGTCCCATCATCAGATTCTGTGATGAGGAGATCAATTTACATCAGTGACCTGAATGATTTAATCAATGAAGGCAATGAATTTGCTGAGGAGCCTACAGGGGTTTGCTACCAGAAATTCAAATCTCTTGTGCACCTCGTGCCATTTGATAATGACGACTTTGACGTAACTGATTACAACTTGGTTCCTGCGGAAGGTATGAGCTTGGATAAAAGGAGCTTGGCATTTTCACGTAAAGTTCACAAGATGAGAAATGAAGTTGGCTTCAGGAGAAACCGACTGCTGGTGACACTGAAGCTCCTGGATCGTATAGAACGAGAAATGATAATGAGTGAATGGCGGAACTGGTTGGTTTCTGAACTGGAGCTGTGCTCTAATGTGAAAAAGGACATTTCTCTTATGGGAGAAAACGCCAGTGATGAAATTAATTCGCTCGTTGAATATTGCAACAATTGCATGGCCGAATGGAAGACCACATTTAAAAACCATGACTTATAAACTGGAGAGTTTATGCATCAATTTGTATTAATTAGTAGAAATATACACGAGTTTACCACCCGTCGCATGCCAAAACATCGCAGGCCTGGTCAGTAGTGAGAGAGCAAAATAACGCAAAAAGGAAGGCACTTTAGAAAGTGTTAAATGTGAATAACTCATCATTAAATTACTAACATTATAATATTTTGTACACAGAAGAAAAAACAGCATCATCTAAATTTCATTAATTGTTCGTTTTTGATGTCCTTTTAGGGCTGTTAATGCATTAGGGTTTGCGGGGATTGGGGTTGGGCTTTTTCATAGCCTTCCTCTGCAATGTTATGTTCCCCGACAATCCTTAAGAATACTTCCTCCAACGTTGTAGATGCAACGGAGTAAGATTCAATTCCGAGCTGTTCCTTGTAATGCTCGAAAAGCTTGAAGATATCTGAGACCTTAATATTGCCATGCACTGGAATAGACATTTTGATTTGACCTTGATATAGTCGATCGCCGACTTCAGCTCCTGGAAGCTGCTGCTGGATCCAGTTCACTAGAGACATCATTTCATCATGGCTCGTTGCTGGCGCAGACTTGCAAACAATATGAACATGATAAGCGCGGCCATGAATATCTCGCAATAGATCAGTAGAACCAACAGTCAGCATTTTCTTTGCTAAAATACCAGCTCGATTGGCAAGTGCATCAGCTTCTTCCATAGAATGCGTGGTCAAAACAATTGAACGGCCATGAGATACTCGCGAAAGAGTCTTCCACATGATACGTTTAGCGAAAGCATCCATACCACTAGACGGTTCGTCTAACAGAAGAACTGATGGGTCGCCGATCAGGGCAATACCGAGAGAAAGCTTTCTCTTATTACCACCACTCAACTTGCTTGCCATTCTATCACGGAACCTCTCAATACCAACAGCATCGATAATCTTGTCAACATGATACTGAATATTTGAGAGTCCCCGAAGTTGAGCATAGAATTTGAGAATTTCAACAACCTTCATCTTGTCCATAGCGTCAAACTGAGGGCATACACCAAGACGACTTCGAGCTTGAGTCTTATGTTTACTGACAGGGATACTATTGACATAAATTTCACCATCAGTAATAGCCACCTCGCCACGGATCATATTGAATGTTGTAGTCTTTCCTGCACCGTTTGGTCCAAGTAGAGCAAAGCATTCCCCATTTCGCACGCCAAAAGTGACGTCGTCAGTAACCGCATTCTTTCCATACACTTTGGTGACATGGTCAAGTCTCAATCCATCATCATAGTCATCTGGGTAGTTCTCAACACGCTGCACCTCTTCTAGAACCTCTGGAGGAGTCGATTTCTTTTCGAATGTGAATCCACTATCAGGGCTTGCCTGGTTCTCATCATGATTCTTGTTCTTTCGTAGCCTCAGTCGCTGTCGCATCAGTGCAAAGCTAAGTCTATATGACCCAGATTCCCACCAAAGAATAAAGCCAAAATAGATGATGACTTGGATAATAAGATACACATACGGACCTCCGTAGACGATCATATTTCCAAGGTAATCAATCTGTTCACCTTTGTCGTCACAAATCACACCAAACAAGTTCAAGCAAACGAACAAGGCTCTTGACATTGGAATGATAGGTCCGAGAATACTCATGCAGAAGTGGACAATCAAAATGTAACCCGGGATGTACTCTGGACTAGCATATGCCTCAACACAAAGATAGGCCAAGAGATAGAGCAGGAATAGGATAGCCTGTAAAGCTGCGACTAATGCGAATGCAGCCAGCTGTGAACGAGCGAAAAGGGATATAACATATGCGAAAAGCACACCAGCTAAGCCGTAAAGGACAAATACACCATACAAGTACCCCAAGCCTAGAATGTGACTTGTAGCGGTACCCATAATTGCAATCATGATTGCACCACTGACTAACCATAGGACCCAGCTGAAAACAGTGTACGAGACCCACAATGGAAGCATCTTCAAACCATTTGAGTACTGCATAGCACGAACCTTGCTAACCTTCTCAAACGTTGGATATAAACTAGCAAAGGCAGGAGCTACAGCAAGTGCCAAACCAAAATACCCCACATACTGCAAAGTCTCACCCGTCTTTTGAGACCAAGTATCTTGGAATGGAGAATAGTTGGTAATCAAAGAGACAGTACCGTTCATTCTCAAATTGTTCAGGAAGTTCATCATAGTCGTAGCCTCGAATGCACCGTATGATTTTGTATCAAGTTTGTATGCTACAGTAGGGGGATCCAAGAATACACCGCCAGGGTTGAGAGTAGTGTGGTGATTACGCACGAAATCCTTAAATTCATTAAAGGTATCCACCAGCGTATTTCGTTCCGTCAAGAATCCGTACACCTCCTGCTCAGTAGTGTTGTGTGCTCTGCTCAAAACATTCTGCATGAAGGCCTGCATACCGTTATTAGTGTGGTTGTAAGTAGTAGCTGGGCCAGTAACGGGCTCAATTGCACTATAGTTGAAGAGTGTGTACGCCTGCGTGGTCAACTGATTCTTCGGTGCGCATCCCGCTCCTCTGAACGAAGTCAAGAAGGTTCGGACACCAGCAGCAACGATAATTGGCAACAGGAATGCAGCAATATCGGGGATTGGATTTCGCCTAAAAACAATCAACCTCTTCTTCATCATCGTATATGTTTGCTGCCAGAGACCAGTTTCACCCCTTGGCTCCTCAGTTGCAAGCCCTTCAGCGATGCGCTTGGCATAACTGCTGTTTACAAGGGTGTCTTCATCTTCAGACATATCAAACGATGTGTGGCTCTCTGAAGGATCGACCTCTTGTGCGCTGATCTGGGTCGCTTTAGCATGGTCGGCCTTGGCCACGCCCAGGAAAACATCCTCCAGTGAAGGGCCAGCAACCCGATATTCTCTGCCTGCTTTTTCCAGATGGGAAATTGTATCTAGGACCTCCCTAGCACTGTTAAGCTCAATGATTTCTTCTTTGCCTGTACCATGCTGGGCAACGAAAATTCTATAACCGCTACCAAGGGACTCCTTAAGATGGACCGTGGAGCCTTCAGCTTTCAAGTTACCCTTTGAAAGGATAGCAATTTTGTCTGAGAGCAAATCAGCTTCATCCAAGAAGTGGGTCGTTAGAATAATACTGACAGACCCTTGCTTAGCCAAGATGATATCCCAGATCTTTCTTCTACTGATTGGATCCAAACCAGACGATACCTCGTCCACACAGCACACATTGCTACCACCAGCAAACATTATGGCCAACTGAAGCTTTCGCTTTTGTCCACCACTCAAGCTGGCACTGAAATGACGATGCTTAATTCCAAGATCGCAGTGGTCAATAAGGTCGCTAGAAGCTTGCTTGATTTGTGAGGAAGGAACACCCTTCAACTTTGACCAAATCTCCACGTGCTCACGAACGGTAAGCTTATCCCATAGAACGTTCTTCTGCGGGCAGATACCAAGCTTACTACCAGGACTGAGTACAATGTACCCGTCAGTAGGTCTCTGAATACCCGATACCATTTCCAAAGTAGTTGTCTTACCAGATCCATTTGCGCCCAAGAGACACATGATTTGGCCCAGACCAACATCCAATGAAAGACGGTTGACAGCAATAACAGGCGGTCGCTTTCTGAACATATTTCCCACCTTGTATCTCTTGTATAGGCCATTGATCTTAACAGCCGTGTCGGCACCAGTATGAGGCGAAGTCTCCGGGGGTCGATGAGAACCATGGATCAATTTCTCGGTGAGGAAAGCCAGACCAAAGTAAGCAAACACATGAATTGCAGCAGCAACGAAAATGAGGTATAGCTTAATATCCGTGTCTGGGGCATCGTCAACCATGTTAGTGGCAATGGCGTCTTTTTGGAAACGAGAGATGGTTGACATGTAGTAGGCGTAATTTGAAGGTGGGAACAGGAAGGTCAAGGCATACACGGCACTCAGTTGATGTCCTGGATCATCGGAAATCCTGGTTTGCATGGTTGTACCGATGGCCATAAAAACTGACAGGCAGGACGACACGATACCCGAGATGTTGGCCTGTTTAAAGAGCGTGCCGAGGAATATGGAGAAGGAAACCATGGACAAACCGGAGAGGATATGATAGAGGATTAGAATTGCCAGTGAGCAATCAATATAGACGATCTGGCTGTATGCAACCGGCACCAAGACCCACGAGAGGAAATAAATAGCAGTGAAGGACACATGATAGGAAAAGAAGCGGGCAAAAGTATTGACGCCCATGCAGGACAGTAGGTTTGACATTCCCATCTCACGCTCATAGGCAACTGCGCCTGTGAGATGGTAAATAACACCAATCATTGCCACGAACAGGGCAGGGGCAATCCAGTTAATGGTGGTCTTGGTGAAGACCTTGTTAGTTTGCTGCTCGTTTTCCTTTTGGGTTTGCTTGGTGAATGACATGGAGTTTGGCACCTCGGTCATGTTGGTGATTGCACTGTCGATAGCCCATTGCAAGGGCAAGATCCACATGTCCATGTCTGAATCCTGGGCTGGGATATTGATGTATTCCAATCCTGAATTTCCCCGGAGAGTGTAATTGTACACTTTCTTCTCCAGGTCAATGCCGTGCCATTCGACAGCGCCGTAGCAGTGGCTTGCACCCTTCAAATTTTGGCTGCACACTTGGGTGACCTGATCTTTACTGTCCAGGACGTGGATCTGGTCGTTCGGAACATGCTTCAAGGCAACATTCATGATTCGTCGCATCTCGTCGGTCAACTCGACTCCGTCATCTGCGTAATATGCGACTTTTCTGCTGCCAATTTTGTCGGTAATTGAGGGTATCTTAAATGGGTCTGAAACGCCGTAGACAGAATACGGCACAAAGAAGTGCTTTGCTTCGCCCTAAGGATACTTGTTAGTTCAACTTTTTGGAATGACGGCGGCTGCGGACTTACCATAAACACAATGAACGCTACTGGTAGAATCAGGGCCCGAATGAGGGTCCAGAACCACGACCTCTGCATCAGCAGCAGGTTTTTCTTTATAAGGGCCGCTATCTGAGCGACGCTGTGAGCTTTCATCCGTGCTCCATCCACCGTTGGAGTTTGATCCAACTCCAATTCTTTTTGTCGACTCATTAGAAGGCCATGCAATTAGTGAAACGAGAGACTAGGGAAAGAAGGAAGAGAAAAATGCGAAAGACCGGCTAATATTTGTGGGGGGGTTTCTTTTTTTATCCTCTTCAGCCTGGAAAAGCCTTTTATACATGATAGTCTCCACTTCTTTCCTTTATCAGCCGTCATATTCACATGCTAATTTCCAAGCCTGTAGCTCACATATGTACGGATACCTGCCGCTTCGGTTAAATCTATTGCTGATCAAAGCAAAACTAACATCCTTGGGTCTACGAAAAGCCTGAAAGTCGTCGGAAGAACAAGTTTGGGTCTGTCTCTTCAACACCACCGACCAACAAGCCACTAATTTAGGTCTATTAACCTGGACTAAGCCAGCTCTACAGATAATCCTTCCCCTCCGATGATCTCCACTGGATTAGGCGTATGCATAGTTCTATGCAGCTCGTTTCCTGGTTAGGGAATGATTGACACACTATCATATTCATTTTGTGTGAGTGGACATATTTCACACACTCAAGCCAGATGGTTCGTTACAGGCGTTCATTCCAAAAGAGCTTGGTCCATTCCTATACTCTATAGTCCCAATTGTCCAGAGTTGTGCGTTCTTGGTTTTATATAAGTTGCGGCTCAACCATCTAACATTATCTCAGGGACTACGTTGCTGATGGGAATGTGAATATGAATATGCACACCTCGGCATCCCCGCTTTTTTTTTTTTTTTTGTCCACATTCTTTTCTTTTTCTACTGTTGCTACGAGAAAGATAATTAGTTCATTGATCTGGCTATGGCTAATTATAGAGAAGATCCAGTTCCACAACTGCTTCACTGTTTGAGCGGCGGTTTAACCGGTTTTTTTCATCTTTCTTAAGGGATACCGATTCAACGGTGATCGGTCATCTCTTTCCCTTCCCAGTAACGGGCATGTCAACATTGGTTTAATATTGCAAGGATTCGGGTGACTGTAAGACAGGTTACTCGCACCCCTGACAGTTTAGCTAGTTTTCTCTTTTTTTTTTTTTTTTTTTTTTTTTTTATTATTATTATTATTTTCAGGGGTACTCCCGGCCCGAGTTTTGGTTTGCTGTATAGCCTACCGCCATATTGCTCATTAACCCGGTAAGACTGTATAGCCTAGCAAGACCTCGCGATCTCGTGTTTACTTAGTCTTGTAGTGAGACGTACTTGGCGAGTCGTAAATCAACGAAAACGCCCATACACTTTGCCAATGTGGGGCATTCTGTGACAAATTCCGTGGTCTGTGCGTGGATCGACCTGTCAATTCCTCTGATTGGTAAGATGTACGTGACATCATTCACCAACGTTTTTGATTCCTCAATCATGTTTTCATTGTTAGATGAGTTCATTATCCGACTTTCGTCGTCAATTGGCTGTCTCTCCCTTGTTGTTTTATGTGCCTTGAACGGTCTTGTATTGCTTCCTCCCTTGTATATATATGTCAGTTGTTGTTCGCTCCTATATACAACTCCCAGCAGGTCATCATTATACCGAACTACCCGAACAAGAGAGTCCACTAACAAACACATCTCTTGCTAAAACCCGCCAAGATACGGCCTCTAAACCTTTGCCATACAAACAGCCAAGAACAAACCAAGCCGATACCCCGCGGAATCGAGAGCGTGAGCGAGCCGCACAGTACCGAGGTCAGTTTGCACGTGGCAGGATTGTTTGTCTATTTGAATACGAGAAGCCATTCTAACGGTGACTGGACCGTGTGCAATTTGTTGTGGAAGCGGTTCAGGGGCATGGAAATCGTGTTCTGAAAAGCTGAAACCTCAGTCGATGAGAATATGCAGACCCCCCCGACCCGAACCTAGTCTCGGTGATTAGAATCGAACACCGACTGGAATACAGAAACCTGACAAAAGTCGCTATAAACGATACAAGGGAAAAAGCGCAGGATAGTTCCTTCCACTTCTTAATGTGGAAGCCGCTCGCACATCAGGGACTGATCTGCAGGCGCAAGACATTTATATGAGGAATATTGGCTGTGCTAACTATGCTGATCGATGGGGCGGTGGATTGATTACTACATTATGCTAAAAAATGTGCTCATCCTTGAGCTAGAGCGCACACCATATCAGTATGGACGCGAATAAGGTCAAGAGCCAGGAGCCATTCTTCTTAGAAGCTGCAGCATCTGTGACTTGATCAACCTCCATTTCGTCGGTTGCAGGAACGTACACTGTATCATCTTCCGATGGTCGACTCTTTCCCCCACCGTCAGGAGCGGCAATTTTTGAACCTACTGTCTGGATCGAGGTAGCCGTTGAAATAATACTGGAATTGACGTCTCGGCCTTTGGGTCCTCCAAGTAACAGGGTTGATCTGTTAGAAGAAACGTCCAATTCATGTTTCAGCAATGCAGGATCCGGGGGCCCCTGCAAAGCAGATGCATCCAAACCTAGGTACTTGTTACTCTTGTTCCCTTGAACAACGTTAAACGTTTCGCCATATGGACCCACTCCTACGGCCTCCGCATAGCGCTCTCCAGTATCAATGTGGGTAGTAAATGGCAAGAGAGAAGTCGTTGGCTCTGGATTTAATGGTGAGGGTGCTTCATCAGGTGTAACACCATTGCCGCTGGCCAGCCCAACAGAAGGGCTCGGTAGCATTGATGTGGCCCATAGAGCGTTGGTAATGTTTTGTACTGGAAGCGACTTTTGTGCCCACAGTGGATCTGAATGGTTGACAGACATTGTCACTTGGGGTGCAGGGGCATATTGAATCTGGTTAGCCACAAAAAGCTGCTCAGCAGCAGCTGTGCTCGGCGTAGCCACATTATTTGCACCATTAACATTTGCCTGATGGGAACCAGAACCCGAAATCAGACTACCAACTTTATTTGCGCTTGGCAGCTGGGAAATGGCCCAATAGACATCTGATGCAGGAGCGGGAATAGAGGTTTCGGGTGTTTCTTGATTTAGCTGTGAAACAGCCCAATGAATATCTGTAGCTGGGGTTGGAATGGATGCTTCTTGGTGGAGATCCTGGTTTTGTGAGACAGCCCAATAGATATCAGAAGCAGGCGCCGGCGCAGGATCTACAGCACCTTTATTATAGCTTGGCAACCGCTTCACATCCCATAACGGATCGCTTTCTTGCGAAAGCTTTGAAAGACCCCAGAGAGGATCCATAGAACTTGAATCATCTGTTAGAACCTCTTCCATTGGACTAGGATGCGGTAGTGACCGTGTCTCCTCCTGAATCCATGACATCCCGGGGAAACTTAGCTCGCTATCATCCCCTTCATTTCCAAACGGGATGGACGCCAGGGTGCTAGCGCCCATCCAAATGCCTTCAACTGCTGATTCACCTATTGAGTCAATTATGTCAAAAATTCCCTCTTCATTTCCCCCACTGTCGTTTACTTCGCCCGTAGGTGTCGACAACGTCGTCGTGGTGACAGATGATAGCGGCTCTGTTGCTTCCACAGCTGTAGTGAATGTTGCAGTTGGTGTATAATCATTTGACAGACTCCCACTGCCAGTCGCAATACTTGTGGTAGTTATTGACGGCCTCGACCTAGATGTAGTTCTAGTAGTGGAAGTTTGGATACGCGAGGGCACACCAGTCATTCCACAGCCCATTGGATTAGCCTTTGGGACATACTCATTGGCGGGCCTTGCTCCAGGAATTGCATCATTAATCACTTGCACATCCGGATCGTTCTCAGGGCTTGTATTGGCCTGTGCCAAGGAAATTTCCAGATTCTCAAGATCAAAAACGACGTAGGCCGACCGTAAAAACGAGTTTCCGAGTATGGCATCTCTACTGTTTTTGACAGGGGTAAACCCAAGAATGCACATCTCTTCACCTGCATCGTTAGTTAGGGGCTTTCCGTTATTGAGAGTGGCAGGATAATATGTCTCCTTCAGATTAACTTTGATAGGAACCCCCGAGAAGTAGTAGGTAATATAATGATCCGATGTTGCAAAGCTACAGGGCTGAATGTAGCCCCCGAGATCTGGCGAATATTCAGCATCAAACTTTTTGGCAATTCCATCAATAACTGATTCAGGAAGATAGGTAAGAGTGGTTCCAGAATCTAGCAACGCGGTTACACCATGGGTGTTAACCGTCTCCTCATAGCATCCATCATCCGTGACAGTGATTGTTTGTGCTTCAACAGTAAATTCTGTGGCATTCTCATTTCTGTCGGGTCTCAAGTTTTTCAATGGCACTGTCCATAGTCCACCTGTGTACTTTGATCTATCCACTCCTCCAAAAAGCAGGTTTCCACTTGTTGCACTTGCACTATTTGTAAAAAGAGAGTATGCCACTTTATTTATATGGCCCTGATTTTTCAATTGGATAGGAAGGTTGTCATATGTAAAAACACGAGACCCGTTCTTAACCCTGGTAGCTTCATTGTCTTTAAGCCCTATCCCCAGAATTCCAATAGTAGAATTAGCCAACGTACCAATACCGAAGCCGAGGTTATGAACAGTCACATCTCCGAAGGTAAAGTCGTCCTCTCCAAAAGATCCCTCGGCAAATGTATGGTCGCCATACTTGATCCGAAATCCGTCATGGACGGTGTTGAAGGTGGATGAAGCCTGATGATCAAACACGCCCGTTATTGAGCAATCAAATTGGTTCGTCGCGTTATACGTCTCATTCTCGTGCTCATTTGAGGCACAATACGGATCGGTCCCGTCGAGGACCCACATATCGGAAGACCCTGTGTCAATCAACAATTGCAATGGTTGGGGTGGAGTACCCAAGCCAACATCTATTCTATAATAATACTGCTCATTGATGATTGGCATAGAAAGGACACTGGAACTCCGATCATTGACGAACTGCGCATTCTGAGAAATCTGGTCATCGCATGAATGTTTCACCAATGAAAAGGGAAACTCAACGTAGCCTGGTTCATTGGAAGCTATTACCAATTGACCAAGAACTGCTGTCATCCACCCCGTTCCAATCAGTACTGTCGTCAAGAACAGGAACATAGCTGGCAATCGTTTAGAGATCTGCCGCCGGATAACTCAACCTTATATACAATAAGTACAAATTTCCAAGGCTCATTATCTCGGCACTGGATATTTAATCGTTAGGAACACTATCACAGGCAAATTACCCCCGCTAAATAGTAATTTTGTGCAACGTAAGATTGACCACCCTAAGATTAGTAACTAATCTTCAATTGCCAAGACAAATCATCTCATCATCTCAGGGGACCGAGGAGTATGGAATAACCAACCGTAATAATTAGCTCTTAGAAACAGCTTAAACGGCGTCATGAATTTGCAACATGAGCATCCGCATTCTGCTCGCTGTCCTTTTCGGCCAATCATTTACCAACCGTTATTCAATGTCAGCATGGTCACACTTGATCCTGATGGACAGTCAACAGACAATTGTCCTTCGGATAGTAAATTGCTCTATCCCACTCAAAGGCCGTCTCCGCAGTTATCCCTGGCGGCTCAAACACGTACCCCCATCCCGTTGTCCACTGGATGAGGAAGGATCGGCAAGTGCGGTGGTAGGAACCAGCGGAGGCCGATACCAGGGTATTGATAGCTATAAAAGGGAGCATTCGGCTGCATTCAGACGGACGAACAATGAAGGGGTTGGACGAAAAGAAGTACAGTGAAACTGTGGGCTCGAGCTTTGCTGGTAAAACCCGCAGAGTAGGAAAGTTCTTAACTGCGGGAGCTGCGCTGTGTGCAGCCGGCTGGCTGGGATATCAGCATCTTTGGACGCTTGAATTGCGGCCACACTTGGATTACTATGTAGACAGTGAAGAGGTGTGTCCCCAAGCGAATCGATTGGTTCCTCAAGACCAATTTGGAGATATCAGTCGATTCAACACCGCTGAATACAGGGACTATTCGTTGTCGGTTTACGGAGGATCTGTGCGGGTGCCAACCGAGGTCTACGACGATATGGGCCCAGTTGACGAAGATGCTCGATGGAACGTTTTCAATGACTTCCATGAATATCTTAAAGGAGCATTCCCATTGGTTTATGAAAAAGCCAAAGTGGAAACAGTAGCAAAACACGGCTTGCTTTTCACCTTGCAGGGAAGTGACGAATCATTGAAGCCGCTGCTTTTCATGGCTCACCAGGATGTTGTCCCTGTCCCAGAGGAGACTATCTCTCGATGGACGCACCCACCCTTCAGTGGCCACTTTGACGGCAAATACGTGTGGGGTAGAGGTTCTAATGACTGTAAGAACGATCTCATTGGAATTTTGGAGGCGTTGAATGCGCTGTTGGAGCAAGGCTTTGAGCCAAGAAGAACAGTCCTTGCCAGCTTCGGCGCTGATGAGGAAAGTGGTGGCTATAAGACATCCAAGTACCTCGGTCAAGAGGTCCTCAACAGATATGGTGAAGACTCAATCTTGATGATTGTTGATGAAGGTGGCGGCGTCGAGGAGGTCGATGGAAAGCTAATGGCAAACCCTTCTACTGGTGAAAAAGGCAATATCGAGTTGCACGTTACAATCAATACCAAGGGCGGCCATGCGTCAGTCCCACCAGACCATACAGGAATTGGTATTGCATCTGAATTCATTGAGATGGTCGAGGCTCAGCCATTTGAACCAGTTCTAACCGAAAAATCTCCCTTCTTCCTGACTGCGCAGTGTTTGGCCAAAGTTGATGAGTCCATGCCCAAGAAATTGCGACAGGACATCTTTAACATGGGTCAATCGTGCGGTGCCAACCGCCGTGTGGTTGATGAACTGCACAAAAACAAGATGTACCGCTATTTGATGCAAACAAGTCAAGCTGTCGATATCATCCATGCAGGCGTCAAAATCAATGCCCTTCCGGAGGAGGTAAATTTGTTCATTGACTCGAGAATTGGTGTTGAGTCTGATTCCAGCGAAGTCAAGCACAAAATGAGCACCCACGCCAAAAAGCTGGCAGAGAAGTATAACCTCAAGGTGGAGGCATTTGGAGAGGTTCTTTGTGATTACACGACCGCGGAGGAAGATGGTGGCTCCCTTACCATCTCTACGCCAACAGACATCCTAGAACCTGCGCCGGTCACTCAAACCATTGGTAACCCTACCTGGGATCTTCTTGCTGGAACAGCTAGACATGTCCTTGAAGATTTCCTTGGAAGCGATGAATCAGTTACTGTGGCCCCAGGAATCATGACGGGAAACACAGATACGAAGCACTACTGGCCATTGACTCGAAATATCTACAGATTCAACCCCACTCGAAGAAGTATGGCTTTCAACGAGCACACAATCGACGAGCACGTTGCCCTCGACACACATATTGAAGGTGTTGCTTTTTATTATGATCTTATTAGAAACGTAGATCAATCAGACGCCAACTAAGTAGGGTAAAGGGGAAATTTATACGAGGATACGTCTTTTTATCGTAGAGTATCTAGAGGTTTTCTTCCTAACGAACGCAAAACGCATCTAAGAATCGAGTCGTATCAATCCCATATAAACTATTTACAAACAGGACTATCTCAGCTGTGTAGGAAAGCTGCGTTTTGATAGAAGGAGAGCATTGGATTTTCGCCTGTACGAGTTGCAGTTTCATCTAGCTCTGCCCACGTCTCCATGAACTCTCTGTGAGAGGACGTCTTGACAACTTTTCCACAAACCTTACGATAAAGTTGCGCAGCGAGATCAAAGTCTGTGGGAAACAAGATGTCGAAAAATCCTTGAAGAACCATATACGTGTCCACAGGAATCATATCCCCATTCAACACTGTCTGTACAACGGGCGAATTGTAGCCAGAGATGGTTTGTTCCAGATGTGTAAAGTCTGAAGTCAAAATTCGATGCTCTGGGAAGTACTTTTTCAAAACATGCAAAAATTCAAGATAGCGAGTTGGAATGTACTCCGGGTCCGAAAAGTTGCCCCTAAATGGCCAGACAGCATTCTTCACTCTGCGAAGATAGGCCGGTTGGGCCAAAGGATGGTAGCCCAACTCCCAGCTTGGGGTGTACTCGGAAAGGCTTTCGCGGAGACGCAGGAATTCTTCAGCATAGGGATCTAGAGAAGATGAATACAATTCTTGGAAGTCGCCATTTCCGTCAATCACAACGTAGCCTTGGTAGGGCTGCAAGGTAAAGTTATCATAACGAATAACATCATGAGCAAAGTTGTCAAAAACCTCGAGACCAATGAAGAAACAAGGTTCCGGGACTTCCTGATTCCAGGAAAATATACTCTTGTTTATGATTTTCACTTTATCGCCATGACCTCCTTTTTCAACCTGAGTGTCTAAACTGGACGCCTGTTTGGATGCAAGGTTACCACTGATTTCTATAATATTGTATCTGGTGCGACTGTACACATCAGGCTGGGTGTCCCTAATGTAATCCAGGATGTTCATCATCAACGTACCGTTACCACCGCCCATCTCGTATATCACCAGATCTGCGTACGGGTACAGAGATAGCTTGTAATTCACTAACAGGTACCGTGCTAGAGCCTGACCATAATATGGCTTGAACAGCTCAGTTGGGGTATGCCATAGCTGTTTTGAGGTTGTCGGGGCCTTCAGCCGGTTCTTGGCTGCTTCTTTGTGGCCATCGCCATCATCAGTTTTCCTGTACTGATTGTACTCCTGCGTCCACTTCTGTAAAAAGTCGTCCTGATTAGCAATCTCATTGTATGAGAAAGGCTTGGACGGAGTGAAAATTTCAACTTCCTTTGAAAAGTATCCATAATTCGGGTTATATAGGGAGTCGTCCATAAAATCTCGCGATAGCATTCGGACCTGGCGGGGTCGCTCCTTGTACCGCATTAGCTTCCGAGAAGTCATAAGCGGAAAGCTCTCAAATAGCTCCTTGTTATCGTCGGCATTGTGAGAATACGTGTGGGGTCGAATACTATAATCATGCTGGGTCGATTTCAATTGTTCCTTCGTCTTATTCACTTTCTCGCTCGTCCTTCGCGTGGCATTCCGCAGTCGAGCCCACGTGCTTTGATGTCGCACAAATAGGGTCTGTCTGCCTTTTATCAGCATTGAATTGGACTTTTTTTTCTATGTGGTGATACTGGAAATGGGACTTTCCCAACTCCCACTCGGAGCCCATCACGACAATTGACTGTTTGATTAGAAGGCACGTTAGTAGCTAGCGTTATTTTTATAATAAACTAATAAATATTTCCCTTGCTTGCCTCGGTTTGGGAGGCCTGGGTCGCAGATTCATGATCTCTTGACTATGCAGTTCTGGTTCACACACAGAACAGCCTCATGCAATCATTTAACTGCCCATCTAAAATACATGTCTTCTGGTAACGAAGAAGACGACGGCAGCTGTATATATGACGGTCCTAAATATAGTTTTTTGCCAATACCAACTTTCCGCCGACCAGTGACATCGACTAGTACAATCATGCGGCCGTCGTCTACTTTGACTGTATGACAGAACCGATTTAATCGAATGTGAGTCAGGATTACAAATTCTTCGGTCTGTAACAGTGCTCTTGTACGAATATCGCCCTCTAGCTCTTGAAGATCTTCCTCCTTACTGGCCAGCTCCTGAATTCTATCAGACAGTCCACCAGCTTTGTAGTACGACCGATTCTTTTTCGGTGATGGCGACCAGATGTTACAGGAGCTATTGGCCACTTGCGGCTCGCCACCTTGATTGAGCATTTGTAGGATCTTGCCAGAATTTATCGGAGTTGACGGCTCTTTACTACTCCTGTCGAGAAGTTTTGGTACGCCCATGTTCTGTGACTTGGAACCAGTAAGCGGAGATTCGCTGCTGCTACCACTCCTCGGCGTATTCTGCTGATAAACCTTTAAAGGGGTCGTCAGGGACACAGTCTTCATCTCATCATTCTTTCGAATAGGCGTAAGATTAGGAATCATCTTCGGTTTGTTTGCTGACGTAGAACCCGAATTACGTCGCTTTCGCACTGGCGTGACAATCGACCCATTATTATCTTCCCGTTTTCTTTTCCCCGAATCCTCGCTCACCGGGACCAATGCAGGAGGATGTTTTCTCATTTTTACTCCCTGGTCAGAGCTGACGCGTTGTCCACACTCGGTTTAATACCCAAAGCCGCACATAACCGTTTCAACACATTAATGTTATCTTAGGTTTTCTGCTGAACTCCACTCCTTCTTTCTTAGCCCGTTGGGGTAGACGATCATACATATACAAATACATATACATACATACGTATATATATATATTTCCACTCCCTCGTGTACACAACAGCTTTCAAGCAATGCGGGGTAGTTGCTTTGTTTACGATGCCCTGCCAGGGTTCAATCGACCTGGGTTAGGGTGCCGATGTTGCTTCGCAAGGCTGAAGCGACGAGGTTATTTTATTAGACTAAAAAAGGAAAAATTCTAAGCTAGAGAAAAACTCTAGCATCGGGAACTGGAGGCTCCTGAATTACCTCTAAATAAACAAAAAGTTGAGCACGAAAGACGCAATTTCAAGAGTCATCGAATATGGGAAATGAAATTTTGCACTGAGCCGCACATGTAATAAACCTTTCGGGCAGAGCGATGACTGATTAGAGTCAAAAGACTCACAACAGCCAAAAAAGCCCAGACCCTCAAGCATTTTGCTGTTACCCAGGACTACTATCAAAGATTAACATATTAAGATGCTACGGCACACCAAACGGCTTGTAAAACCTTCTTTGCCTAGAAGCATTTCGCGATCCTTGAACCGTGTTGGAAATGAACATGTTGTGGAACTGTGTAGGCCCTTCTCAACAACCAGATTGCAACTTGACGCAGAGCTACTAGATGGCAAGAAGCTTTCTCAGTATGTTTAAAATGATTCCAAAATTGCGCTTGACTAACAAAAGATGGTATTAATATAGGACGATTCGAAGTCGAATCCAACAGGAAATCTCTGATATCCAACACTCCAAGCCATTGTTCAAACCAAAGCTGGTAATCGTCCAAGTTGGCAACCGACCCGATTCGACTTCTTATGTAAAGTCAAAGTTAAAGGCGGCTACAGAAGCTAAAATTGAGTGCGAGTTGAGAACATTCCCTGAAGATATTCCCCAAGCTGCAATTTTAGAAGAGGTCGATAGTTTGAATAACGATCCAGAGGTCCACGGTGTTCTAGTACAGCTGCCATTGCCTGTTACTTTGAATGAGAAGCTGATCACCAATTCCGTCGCCCCTGAAAAGGACGTGGATGGTTTCGGCACTTTGAATATTGGCGAATTGGCTAGTCGTAATGGTTCGCCATTGTTCATTCCCTGCACTCCAAAGGGCGTTATGGCACTTTTGGAAGAAAATGGTGTTCAGTTGCGAGGCAAAAGAGCAGTCGTCATTGGACGGTCCGATATTGTAGGAAACCCTGTGTCCTACCTTCTAAAGGATGCCGATGCTACTGTCACGGTCTGTCATAGACATACTGAAAACATTCCAGAGATTGTCGGCAAGGCCGACATTGTGGTTGCAGCTGTGGGTATTCCTAAATTTGTCAAGGGAGAATGGCTCAAGTCCGATGCCGTGGTAATTGACGTGGGGATCAATCACGTTCCTGATGAATCCAAAAAATCTGGAAAAAGACTGGTCGGAGATGTAGACTTTGAATCGGCTTCCAAGAAGGCTTCAAAGATTACACCCGTCCCTGGCGGCGTCGGACCCATGACAATTGCCATGCTAGCACGAAATGTTGTTGATGCAGCAAAGAAGCAGTTTGATCGTAACGAGCGTCGTCACGTCAAGCCTTTGCCACTCAGACTCCAAGATCCCGTCCCATCCGATATCGCAATTTCTCGTTGCCAGCAACCAAAAACAATTAGAAGTCTTGCCAAGGAGATTGGTATCACCGAAAACGAATTGGAGCCATACGGCGCATACAAAGCCAAGGTAGACTTGAGCATTTTGGACCGTTTGAAACACCGCAAAGACGGTAAATATGTCTTGGTGGCCGGTATAACTCCTACCCCCCTTGGTGAAGGTAAATCCACAACCACCATGGGTATTGTACAAGCGCTTACAGGCCATTTGGGCAAGATGTCGTTTGCCAACGTCCGTCAGCCTTCAATGGGTCCGACCTTTGGTGTTAAGGGTGGTGCTGCAGGCGGTGGCTACGCTCAAGTAATCCCCATGGACGAATTTAACATGCATCTTACTGGGGATATCCACGCGATTTCAGCCGCCAACAACCTGCTGGCTGCCGCAATTGACACCAGAATGTTTCATGAAAACAGCCAAACTGATAGCGCTCTCTATAGGAGGATGGTCCCGAAGAAGGGATTCACCAAGAGCATGTTAAGGCGTTTGGAAAAGTTGGGCATCCACAAGACTGATCCAAAAGATTTGACTTCAGAGGAGATTTCCAAATTTGTCCGCTTGGATATTGATCCAGAAACCATTACATGGAAAAGAGTGGTCGACACAAATGATAGAATGCTGAGAGGCATCACAGTTGGGCAAGGTAAAAAGGAAAAAGGCTTCTCTCGAGAAACTGGGTTTGACATTACAGTCGCCAGTGAGTGTATGGCTGTTCTGGCCCTGTCTAGGAGTATTCATGATATGAGAGAGCGTCTTGGTCGAATGGTTGTTGCTAGTTCCAAGGCAGGTGTACCTATCACCTGCGATGATATCGGTGCTGGTGGTGCATTGACTGCCATGATGAAAGACGCTATCAAGCCAAACATGATGCAGACATTAGAAGGTACTCCAGTTTTGGTCCATGCAGGCCCGTTCGCCAATATTTCCATTGGCGCTAGTTCGGTCCTTGCTGACAAAATCGCTTTGAAGCTCTGCGGATCTGTGGAGGGTGAAAACCACAAAGAAAAACAAGGTTATGTTGTGACTGAGGCTGGTTTCGATTTCACAATGGGCGGGGAAAGATTCTTTAACATCAAATGTCGTTATAGCGGGTTGATCCCCGACACTGTTGTCCTCGTTGCAACCGTCCGAGCTTTGAAGTTGCACGGCGGCGGTCCAGATGTTAAGCCTGGTACTCCTTTGCCGGAAGAATATACTCAAGAAAATTTAGATTTGGTGCGAGCTGGCTGTGCGAATCTTAAGAAACAGATTGAGAACGCTAAATCGTTTGGAGTCCCCGTTGTCGTCGCAATCAACAAATTCGTCTCGGACACAGATGCCGAGATACAGGTTATCCGTGAAGAAGCTATGAAAGCGGGTGCAGATAATGCTGTTCAATCTAACCATTGGGCAAAGGGAGGCGAAGGTGCAGTTGAGCTCGCCAAGAGTGTAGTTGAGTCTTGTGAAACGAGTGACCACAGCAAATTC
This sequence comes from Blastobotrys persicus, assembly GCA_030585065.1. NCBI lineage: Eukaryota > Fungi > Ascomycota > Dipodascomycetes > Dipodascales > Trichomonascaceae > Blastobotrys > Blastobotrys persicus. Next base: position 58,951 of record JAJMBO010000007.1, read on the forward strand.
AAGTTGCTCTATCCCACCGAGACTACTTCTGCTGAGGAAAAGCTTAATGCTATAGCAAAGAACATGTACGGGGCAGATGGTGTTGAACTTAGCGAGTTGGCTAGAAGTCAGTTGGAGCGATATGCTGAACAAGGCTTTGGTCACTTGCCAATTTGCATTGCAAAGACGCAGTATTCCCTTTCTCATGATCCAAACTTGAAGGGTGTCCCAACCGGATTCAAGGTTCCAATTAGAGAGGTTCGTGCTTCTGTTGGTGCGGGGTATCTGTATGCGTTAGCTGCTGAAATCATGACCATTCCGGGATTGTCAACCTATTCTGGTTTTATGAATGTTGAGGTGGACGACAATGGAAATATAGATGGTCTTTTCTAATCCCATTCAGTAATTCTAGTTCATGTAAATTTATTAACTGTTGTAAATGTTCAGACCGAGTCAATATCTTGGTAGCTTCTAGCCGATTTTTCATTTAATAACTGATTGACCCATACTGGAAGATTGTGATGAGCCATTGACTCTGCACAATAGTCCGTGGCGGACGCACGACGTTTGAGAAGCAATCAAGGGAGTAGTCTGGAGGAAAAATGCCCATCTCTTGGTCATAATATCTTGGATCCACCTATGACCCCCTATTTATGGGTAAACAACTGAACTTGGAAGCTTTGCTGACATTCTTTAAGACTGTCCAACAAGCAATCCTACTTCGCACAAATTTCCTCGGTCCAACGGGCGGCTAAGAGAAGCTTCGGTTATCTCAGGGGGGCGTGGGGGTCCGGGTAATCGATGATGGGAATGTATTATTCCGTGACGGAACTGTGGGAAATTTCCACTCTACACCGAAGGGCCTTAGGATGCGGAGAAGAGAGGTCAACACTGTTGTGCATGTGCCTAGACTACTGCAGTACCGCATCTGTAGGGCATATTCTACTAAGTCCAAAGAAAATGGTGCGCAAAAGTCGGAAGAGAAAGACCGTCTCTTGGATGAGATTGAGGCTGGAGTAGATGACGCTACTAAAGGACGCTATCTCCCAGAAAATCGAAGAAACAATGCTGCCTGGGCGGCAGTCATCGAGGAATTGAAAAAGCCAAACCGAAATACATTGATTCCCTTGGAGAGAGATGTAACGGGGAGTCAATCTAGACTCTTTAAAAACCCCAACACAAAAACTCCTTCAGCTTCTAGTGGGAGCGCACTTCGCGATGTGATTGATGGTTTCAAGCTGCTTTGCCATTTAATAACGGGAAAGGCCAAGTTCAATTGGGAAAAGAGGCCCGAGGTGCAGCAATTGGAAAAGGATCCGCTCGAAAGGGCAATGGCAGTTGAGGGCTGGGACGGGCTTGACGAAGAATTAGAAACCGTCATTACTAGGCTTCACAATTTAAGATCGGGCGAAGAGTTGGTTATTTTGGGTGCGGGAATATCGGGACTGTCTTTGGCATGGTTCGCCGCTCATGCTAGGCCGGACATCAAAATTCGAGTGTTGGAGCGAAGCTCTCGTGTCGGTGGTTATATGCAATCGCAAGATGTTGGAGACGGAACTGTTATGGAGTCTGGACCGAGAACGTTGTTACCGTCCCACCCGGGAACAACGATTACAATGCAATTAATAGAGCAGCTTGGATTGGCGGAAAAACTGGGCGGAATAGGCAAAAGAGAACCCGTCAACACGAAGGCTATGGTGTTTGATGGGAAGTTGGTGAAGTTTCCCAATTCTGGCCTTGAAGCATTCAAATTTTTAAATTCGCCCATCATGTCTGGTATCAAAGGGGGAATTATGAAAGATTTTTTGTTTGCTCGACCGCGAAAAACAAGTATTCGCGATGAAAGTGTTGAGTCATTTGTGAAGCGCCGGTTTAATCATAAGGTGGCCGATAGGTTAGTTTCTGCAATGTTCCGGGGTATATATGCTGGAGACATTGCTGAGTTGAGTGCTCGGTCTGTAACTCGTATTAACAAGCTTTACATGCTGGAACGAATCAAAAAGACGAGCGTGTTTGGGGCTATGTTTACTGGTGTGCTGGCGGCAGTAGACGATTATTCGAAGAAGGCACTTCCATTGCTCAGTCAAGCTTTGTTGGGTGATAAGTATTCAACATATGAAAAAGCGTTAACCCGGCAAAGCATGGTCTGTCTATATGGTGGAATAGAGCAATTGGCGTCCACACTGGCGACAGAACTTGAATCCAAGTTTGGTAATAGTGTTAAGATTGATTTGAATACACCAGTTGAATCCGTTCTGCCAGCTGAAAATGGGTGCGAAGTTCATCTACAAAATTCTGAACGACCACTGACAGCCAGCGCTGTTGTCTCCACGCTTCCAGCAAAGGATGTTGCTGGCTTGCTCAAAGGCTCGGAGGAGGCAACAAGTATTGCATCTGAAGTCAAGTTCACAACTATGGCCGTGGTGAACATGCACTTTTCGTCAAAACAGGTGACTCCAAATTGGTTTGGCTTCTTGGTACCAAAGTCCGAAAAGGACAGTGGAGATATACTTGGCGTTATCTTTGATTCTTCCGTTCAGAGTTCTGCTATCCCGATAACACAATGCCTTACGTCTGAAGACAGGCCCAAGAAGGAAGAAGACATAATGCCGTTTGGCATCCCCGAAAAGAAGACCAAGAAACCTAGAGAACCGCTTACTATGGAGCGTGTGAAGCAGTTTTTTATTGAGCAGCTGTCGGATGAACCAGTTGGCCAAAAGATCTCAGCAGCTGCCCGAGGCAAAGCACCAGAGTCAACAATGCTCACTATAATGATGGGCGGTCATCTTTGGGATGGTAAAGAGATACCGTCTGAGGAAGAAATCCTGAAAAATGCGTTGCGTGGAGTTCAAAAGTATCTCCCCGACGGCCATGATATCAAACCCTCTGATTTCACATCGAAGATAACCCTACAGCAGCAATGTATCCCACAGCCTACCGTTGGGCATGCAGATCGCGTCCAACGTATCCATGATGCCATTTCAATTGCCTACAACAATCGCCTTTTCCTATCGGGGACTTCGTTTGGCCGAGGAGTAGGCGTAAGCGACTGCATCATTGACTCAATGACAATAGCATCCCGATTCTCCGAGCAGCGCAAGCTCCTGTTCCCACAGTTCTACATCAACCATTACGTGACTGCAACCCATCCATCTCTTATCGCCTAATCGTGTATATATATTTTTAGACAATGAAAGGAAGTTATGGCGTTTTATAAGGAACTAATAAATAATGGAAGAAGCTGGAATGGGCTCCAAAAATCTTCCGGGGATTGTACTATAATGTAAAACTTCCATTAGTTCAACCCTGCGCGAAACTAGGAGCAGGTGTGGTCGCTGAGAATACAACAGCCCTGACCAGAATTCTGTAAACGTTGTGAGAAGGCACGGCATGAATGCTGAGTGGCACCAAAGGCTCACAGTCCAGACATTATCACGGCCTTCCATTCAAGAGGGGTACGTGTGCCAGGATTTGTCGTAAGAATGGGCCTGAAGAGTTGCAACTGGCAGTACCTTCCGGCTCTATAACCAGAGAGGGAATTGAGAACTAATACAAGGGACTGAGCAACACTTCCTGTCATTTGCGATTGACACTTAGGTCATTTCCACACAATAGGTATAATGCAGAATAGCAATGGTTGCAGCATGCGCGGAATAGGGCAGGCCAGGTTCAACGGAACCGAGTCCCATTTGTAGTTCGTACTTCAGTGTATTCGAAGGACCCCACCGCTAGAGATTGTGAGAACATTTAATCCAGACATTCCTCTCAGCGTATTTCTAAAAGTTCTTGGGTGAAGGGCCCATCCCAGCCAAGATAAGTGTGTACAATGTCAACATAATTTTAGTCTCCAAATGATTGCACGATTGATAGTTCGAGATCCTAAAAATACAAAAGAGGAGTTGGCTGTAGCCTCTCTTGAGGATATATTCGTGATCAGACCATGTAAAGCTTCGTTAACCCAGTAAGACAGAGGAGTCCACTTCAACAGCTAAACGAGAAACATACAACATCAGCTAGAAGAAGGCTTTCCACACCCTTGAGGGAGTCGGATAATGTTGGACAGAAATTGCCAGCCACATAATGTATTCACTCAAGATTAGAAACGCTTCTTAGCATTCTGTATGTTTGGGTAGCATGATATACATAACACTATACCCTTAACCTAACCATCGTACACGTATTCAGTGTCCTATCGGCCCTCCCCGTATCCATCTAGTTACTTGACAATGCCGGGTTCCATTTAATGCAAAAGAAAAAAAAATTATGACGTCCATTTGCACTAGTTCATGGATTTCTCCCGTACATTAGTGTCTGTATATACTACAGTGCAGCCCTCGCTATCAATTTATACTATTCTTAACATTAAGTAGCTACTTCTTTTACATCTCCATATTTACCAGTCACGCATATAAATACTTCATGGCCAGCTAACGTAGAAACATTAACTGGGGATATTTGAGAACAGCAAGTTATAGTGTATGATCAATGTGCTTCTGAGTATGTAAATTGTTATGACGAAGTATGAAAAAGTGTTATTTCCGTGGCACCATCTGTGAGTCGTCGCCCTAAACCGGTCTTGGAATCCAGCAAAAGTGGGCAACTCAAGGTTCAGGGGCATTTTGCGTACAGTTTTAGCTAGTACCAAAGAACAATATCTCAATAAATATTTAATTCAAGAATTGACATACATGTAGATTCTGTAACTTTTTCCTTTGTATTTTTAATTTAAGATAAGATAAGAATCAGATATTTCTTTCACGTATACCATGCATGCTAAAGTAAAACTTTTTCATTCTTCCTCTCCTCTTTGCCTATCTGGTGTTATCAGCTCAGTTCTCGGCGTGTTGTGGGGCGGGCCGCCGTTGTGAACAACTTGACGAACCCCGGAACACTTCATTGATACACTGCCATTTTTGCAACAAAGCTCAACTGTCCTTAACTGTTACTCATTACTTCTTTGGTCTCTAATTTATTCAAAGCAAATTTAGCATGAAAAAAAAATGGTGGACAAGAAACAGATGACAAAGAGATCGTCCACACGTGGTTCCCGCCGCCGCCAACTGAAACCGGATCTTCAGGGGGAAGTGAGGCTGGTGCAAGTGATGTACTGGTTCTCAAATATGGGGACAAGCACAGTGTCAAGAAAATTAAGGATTTTATACGTCATTGGAATGGGTATGGGGACCTTGTGATTAAGTTCATTGAGTGCAGCGAAGAAGGTTTAGACAAAACAATCGCTACTACTCTGAAGAGAGCCAAAGCTAAGGGTCGAGTTAGAATTGACTATTGCAAACAAACATATATATTAGTCATGGTGTCAGAAGAGCACGTATATATCGCTGGCAAGTTGTCTAAAGTTGTGTGTGAATATCGTAAAGAAAACTTGCCAGATAATCTTTTTGCTGATGGCGCTTACAGGGTTTATTTACCACAGATAAACTGCAGAAAAGAGGGGGACGTTGCATTCACCCCTCTAATCCGCTCATTGGTCGATCCTATTAGGGGTAGAAGGCCGATGCCTTCTTGTGTTTTCGAAGTTGGTGTATCTCAGTCCTCCTCTGACCTGCATTTTGACGCATATGACTGGCATGTGGGCACAAGTCTGCGGTGCGACATGACATTAACCAGCAAGTACAATTGGAAAACTGAAGTTCGTAAGTTTGTCTTGCGTGATCTATCTGTTGAGGCTCTAATTGAGGCGTATCGTGACGGGAACAATTGGGATCCTCTGCAACACAGGTGCCTACGCTCATTTGCACGATGTTTAAGATACAAGCTGGTTCTATATATTGAGACACTCCAGTCTGCATGCACATATATGACGGATTATACTGCTTTCATTAGCGATTTAGAAGCTGCTGAGTTGGATCAAAGGACAAGATCCAAGGTCTTGGGCGTTTATGAAGAACTTACAGACCGTGGTCCGGATGAAAGAGAACTTATCGGTAACCAAATTAGAGCATCCCTTGCATATCTGGTTGGTGCATACAGAGACCTCTTTCATGAGGATGTTCCAGAATTACCTGCTGTTCCAGAGCCGTCTCCTCAGGATCTCAAAGCTTGTTATGACGTCATGGAGTTAAGAAGGGTCGAAGTAGTGTGTAACGATCGTTACAATGAAATGGCTGAGAACTTGAGATTCCGAGTGAGTAGTATTCAGGGGTTTTCAAATCCAGAACAATGGATAGGTTTATCAGAGGTAGTAAGGAAGTCTCTTCGCGTCTAGTACTGCTTGCATTTGCATTAAGTCTTGGTTTCTGCCAGACATTAGCGTCAAGGTATCGTGCAGCTCAGCATGGAGATCTATGTGATGCGATACTAGATGCTGTTAAAGATTACTTCCCTCTAAACTTGCCTCGAAAGTGTTTTTGTTGCCAGCATCTGCGGCGTTTATTTGAGGCACATAAATTGCAAGAAAGAACCTGACATCCATCTCCTTTACGCCACTGATACGCCGCTTGGTATATCTGATAAAAGGTAGAAGTCCGGTGCCCTCTTGTGTATGCGAGGTTGGTATATCTCAGTCTTCCTCCGACCTGCATTTCGGCGCAGATGACTGGCGTGTTGGCTCAGGCCTGCTGTGCGACCAGACTTTGACCGCTAGGTACAATTTGAAAACTAGAGTTCGTGTGTTTGTCTTGCGTGATCTAGCTGTTGGGGCCCTACCGTGACCTGGACAATTGGTATCGTCTGCACCAGCTCCCTATGCTCATGTGAAGGAGAAAGAGGATTCTTTGCACTACGTTTATGCTACAGGCTGGTCCTCTTTTTTTTTTTTTTTTTTTTTTTTTTTTTTTTTTTTGAACGCCACCGGTCACTTATTATCTGTACACTGAATTTCCAGCTTTTTGCTTTCTTTTTGGCATCAGAAATTTCCGCAGACTCTATTATGATGATAATATCACTGTAGATGAGAATATTTGAGAATCCTCTGTCTGTGCAATTGCAGTGTCAAAGGTCAATGAAAACTGCTCACTCAGCAAGGTGTTTTAATAATGCAATAAATAAATAACCCTGGGCTATTTAGCAAAGATACTTTAGAATAATACGCCGTTATTAGTTCACATTTGGTTCTAGTTCCCGGAAAGAAGTTCCACATTTTCCAACCATGGTTCCTCTGATGTATTTCAATGTTGTGGAAATAATACTTGGAGTCACATATTAAGGATACTTTCCGAAGTGTTAAGTTATTTCCGAAATGCAAGCTATATCTATTGACCTTATAGGATGTTACAGATGCACAATTGCGCCCAAGCTTCTGCCAATTTCGAGGACTTGTCTTTTGCACGACTGTCGAAAGGGCCAAGCACATTTCACTATTTCAGCGAACCTGGACAACAGATCTAATAAAGATGAAACGCCAAAATAATGCGAGCAGAGCATGTATCCTTAGCAAAGTTAATTCCCACACGATGCCATACCGGCAGATCTATTTCCCACAATTGTCGAGAACTCGTCTACATTATCCTCAAATAGTTCATTCACGGCAAGAGAGCACCTCAAATTGAATGAGATTGGACCAAAATGTAAATATCAGCCGGCAACTAGTTATTAACAAACAACCAGTCCACCATATATTCAACAGACGTAAGAATTGATCAAATGGAATGTTTTGGGAGTCTTGTAAACCTAAGTTTACTTGCAGTAGATAAGCACATTTATTTAGCCCAATAGATATTATACATCCGATTTCACCGAGAGCCAGGCCCTGACCCTAGGAGCACCATTGATCCTGCCGTTAGAGTTTTTATCGACAAGTTTGCAAATGGAACCTCAGGAAAGAAAGAACGGGTATGAAAGTTGGCGTTCTACAGAACGCTCTTTTGGAAGCGCAAAGTACAGTCACGGTCTTGAATAAATAGTTGGGCTATTGGACTACCATAATATGAAGAGGATACAGATGGTTATGAGGGTCGCGAGGATCAGACTATCTCGCTTCTTTCGGGTGTTAACTTTTGAGATTATCGTATTCAAACCAGGGATTTGGCTGGCAGCGTGGACTACCTTATTTTGGATATTAGCCAAATTAGCTCGTTGGCGCATAAATTCATCCCTCGTCTCATAAGCCTGAGTCAAAATAGTATCTGCCAGATTATGAGAATTGTCTATTCGTGACCGTTCATTTCGCATGTATTCTTCCTCATTGCCAAAGTTGTTCCTCGGGCTACCACCATTTCGATAGTTTTCAATGTCAGTTCTAACAGAAGACAAAAGATTGGTTTTGTTTCGCTCCTGCTGGATAGTGCTCTGAATTCGTTTGATCGCTGCCCGATGTTCCTGCAACAGCTCCTTATGCCGTTGCACCTGATGAAGCTTTGTGGCTGGCGCGGACGGGTCAGAGTCCAGCACTTGAGAAAGAGAATTAGCAGATTCTTGTCGCTAGAGCATTGTTAGTGATCTAACTCTAGTTACCATGATTGTGTAAACATACCTCATCCAAGCATTCCTCCAGCTCTTTGAGCACTTTCAGCTCGTCCTCAGTGGCGCTGGACGAAACTGATTGAGTAAACCCAGAGTAATTTGATAACAGACTCTCTGTCCGTGTCTCTAGGGCCCGCAACTTTGAGCGGATCTGTGCAAAAGAGCCACTGGCAGCCATCTTGGTTAGGTTGAGACGTGTGCTGTTGGCTAATCGCCATCCGTTGGGACGTCGGGCCTATCGGTCCATATGGTGAATGTGGGTTATAATGACAGGGGCATGAATATTGGCCGTGATTTCTAAACTACTACGAATTTGTAGGCTTGTACTAGTTTGTCTATTGGTTGGTAAACATTGTTTTTCTTAAGACGTTTCAATATTAGTCGCGCTCAGCAGCACATGGCTATACCGGGGTGAGTCGGAGTTTTAGATCGCAGAAACTACGTGTCCTATTATATTTCAAAATATTAGTCATTGACGGGGGGTCTCAAAGTCATTGATCAACTGCTCTTTATGTACTGAGTTAAATGCCTGGCCAATACGATCTGCAACCAAGAATGTCCCTGTCAAGGGGGGTACGAGCCCGTAACGATATCGTCGTCTCGGTTGATCTAAAGGACACCAGGCCATGTAATGAACAGAACCTGCCAAAACCACGGCTGGAAATCCAACAGACTGGCCCTCGTTCCTCCAGCATTCAATAAATCAAATCAAAATCGTCACTTCAGGGGCGTTGCCATGACAACGGGACCGAGGACACTCTATGATTGTGCAGACTTCCCATCGAAGGGAGCGTTATCCTACCGGAAAACTGCCTGTTCGGTTAGGATTAGCTATCAAGGGCAAAACAGATCGCCGGATACGTTTCATGTGTTCGATCGCTTACATGGCCGCGTAGTGTATAAATTTGACGTAAGTGCTAGACCCTTTATTGCGTGTCTGCCCAAAGAATGGCTATTACATCAATTCCTCAATCAGCTTACGGAGCACCTACTACAATTTCTGCTTATGCAGAGAGTGCTCTACCTACATCTCTGGAAATTGCAGAATACTTGGCTCGTCTAAGGGCACAGCAGGCTGCACAATCAACGCAACAGCAACCGCAGCCAACACATGTCACTGTGGCCAAAGTGCAGAACGAAAACCGCGAGTAACAAGCAACAATGTTTGAAGTATATTCTTGGCCCTGTAACTAATTTTTGTATAAATATATATAAAGAAAAATGGCCCATTGGCGGATAGAAACAAAAACTCGAGAATACTGTTGAGATTATTTAATGTTAGTAGTCTGACGATCTGGCTCTTCGATGACTGTGGATGAAGGATTGGCCTTTTCTCCATTTGCGTCCTCAATGAACACATTGTCACCTTTCTCAGAAGACAATACCATGGCTTCGGCGGTCATTCCGTCACCAAAAACGGCAGCTGCCTCCTCCAAAGTTCTACCATAGGTTTCTGGGAACACGAATACAATGACGACCAGCTCGACGGCAATGAGACAGCAGAAGACAATGTAGTACTTCCAATCAATAGCTTCCATAGCCACTGGATTGACGAAACCATTGTAGACGTTGACCACAGCGTTCATTGTGCTGTAGATGTTGATTCCCTTTCCTCGGAGATAGAATGGAAGGACTTCTGTCAGGTACAATGTTGGAAGAGAATTCAAGCACAGATTGTAGCATGCATAGAAGAGGAAAATCATAGCCAGTACAGCATTTCCCAGACTCTTGTGTTCAAAGTTGGTTTGCTGATTAACAGCCGACACGGCAGTCCAAACGATGTATGTGCAAAGCAGGAAAGAAAGACCACCGATAAATGCAATACGGCGGCGAAGCATGCCCACAATAAAGCCAGCGATGATTGCTGTACCCAAATTGTAGATCATGAGACCACCGTTGATTACCAGCTGTTGAGAAGGCTTGGTGATGCCAATGGAATTAAGAACGAGATTCAGATAGTAGGAAACAAGACCATTTCCACACAGCTGAGAGGTGATGGATGTCCAAATGCAGATAAACAATCTTTTTCTGTTAGCCTTGGTCTTGAAGAAGCTCATGTATCCAACCTCCTTGTTCTGCAGCTCGTACTCCAAGGTTGCCTTAATTTCCGCCATTTCAAAGTCAACCAACGGGCCTCCCACAATCTCATCTCCGCCGCCATGGTACTTCAGGAGCATGGCTCGAGCCTCGTCAGCTCTGCCCACGGACACAAGATAACGCGGGCTCTCTGGAATGAATGGTAGGAAAATGACTTGAAAAGCTGGGATGGCAGCTTGTAGAAGGGATGGCAATCTCCAGGACCAGTCGGTGGTTTCTGGCATCCAATAGGTGCCGTAGGTCACCCAGGAGGCAATCAAAGCTCCTGCATACCAGGAAGGCCCAAAAATAGCTGTGATAACTCCTCTGTGGCTAGGATAGGCACACTCTGAGACCAGCAATGGACCTGCCACGCAACAGAAGATGGAGCCAAAGCCGACGATGAGTCTAGCAACCACGAACATGGCATAACCCTGAGAAGCTGCCTGGATGGCAGAACCGATGATGATAAAAACGCATCCAAAGATCGTAGTACGCTTTCTACCAAACTTGTCATTTGCCCATGCCGCGAATGGGAAGCCAACAATACTACCCAACACGTACGAGTTGGACAAGGCACCCAGGATTGCCCCCGTCGGATGGCCAAAGTACTCTTGCCAACGCGGCAAGGACTGCAACCCGTTCAACATGGACCCATCGTAACCGTTACAAGAGTTGCTGAGCAGAGGGATTGAAATGCAAAGGTTCAACCACAGCAGATGTGATACTCGGAACCACGGTTTGCCATACTTGGGAAGCACTCGCTCAAGAAGTGTATTATCTTCTGTCATATCTTATCCTGCAGCTTGTCCATCACGGAATCGTTCCGGTATATATACCCCGTACCCCATAGCCGTTGAGCTCATTATCCGGGTACAAGGATCTACGCCTGGATAAATTCCCCACAATAGACGGCTGAATTATCTCCACACGGGGAGCCTATAGTTTCACCGTTACTCCCCCGCTTTTTTGGCCACTTTCCCGCCCCGCCTTAGATTTAGCCAGACACAATTTATCCTGGAATTGAGGATGCCATGGTGAAATTTGATTATCCAAGGTATGGGTCGGGAGATTTTTATTTTATTTTTTTTATTTATTTTTTTTTTTTTTTTGGAATAAAACTGGCCAACGCTATTGTCGGCTATACACGGTCGTTGTTAGCTTTCTGCGGTGGGGGAAAACAAGCACCAAGGATCCTCGGCAAAAACCTGGGAAACGACGTTCACCTTGTACAGGTTGTACTTTGATGGTCAAATTTCCAGAGCAAAAACACGGTATAGTGAAGTTACAGTGTATTTGGGCCCTCGCTGTCTGCTCACCAGGACCCAACTGATCAATTATCCGTATTACCCCCGAGATTCACGAAAAGCGGGTTCGGTATTTCTTGGCTCCGGAGAAGCCAGTGTGGGCCCGGGTATAAACGGTGGTGGCTTGATCCAGCAGAAGCCGTACCCCACATTCTACTTGAATGAGATTCCCCCTCGACAGCGGCTACCAGCACAGCAAAATAACATCCCCGATAGTTTGTATAGATATTGATATATTGTACACCGCAGTATACGCTAACAGAATTCAGGAAGAACCCAACTGGTACCCTGGTACCCTGTTGGTTCTCGCGTGACACAGGAGTTGACCCCACAGCTTGGCATGGATTAAGGTTGTATTTAACCGGCTACGATTTAGCCGGAGCCCCACCACCCCAAATACAAAAGACGGGGCATTTGCAAAGTAGTATTGACCAATATAGTTAGGAAAAAATGACAGGTACAGGATTTCTCAAGGTTGAAGGAACTAAGATTGTCGACGGGTCTGGAAAGCCAGTGGTGCTAAAGGGGGCAGCCTCTGGCGGCCATCTCAACATGGAGAACTTTATCACGGGCTATCCGGCATCTGAGTCTGAACACAAGGAGGCACTTCTTAAGGTTCTTGGGAAGGACAAGTATGACTTTTTCTTTGAAAAGTTCTATGAGTACTTCTGGACCGATAAGGACGCCGAGTTCTTTGCATCGCTCAACCTCAATTGTCTTCGCATTCCCTTCAACTTCAGACACTTTCTGGATGATGAAGACCTCCGCACAGTGAAGCAGGAGGGTTTCAAGCGACTTGATCAGATCATTAATAGTTGTGCAAAGTACGGCATCTACACCATCCTGGACCTGCATGCTGCGCCAGGCGGTCAGAACCAAGACTGGCATTCCGACTCAGGCCTTCACAAGACCGTCTTCTGGCAGTTTACCGAGCTTCAAGACCGTGTCATTGATCTCTGGAAGGCCATTGCCGCCTACTACAAGGATAATGAATGGGTGGCTGGATACAATCCATTGAATGAGCCAGCAGACTCCAAGCATCACAGGTTGATCAGATTCTACGACAGAGTCGAAAAGGCCATCAGATCTGTTGATCCGAACCACATTCTCTTCTTGGATGGTAACACCTATGCCATGGATTTCCGACAATTCCCGGACACCCCATATCCAAACGCCGTCTATGCCATTCATGACTACGCCAATTACGGCTTCCCTGGAAACGAGACCTACAAGGGCACCGATGCTCAACTTGCCAAACTCCAAAAGCAGTACGAGCGAAAGATCGAATACATGAAGAAGCTCAACGTTCCTGTTTGGAATGGCGAGTTCGGACCAGTGTATTCTTCCGAGGTCCGCGGCGACAAAGACATTGACGAGACCAATTCCGCGCGCTACAAGCTTCTTAGAGACCAGCTGGCTATTTACAAGAAGGGAGACCCAAGTGGCGACGGTCAGCCTATCTCCTGGTCTATCTGGGTCTACAAGGATATCGGTTACCAGGGCCTGACGTACGTGTCTCCGAATTCCAAGTGGTTCAAGGTCTTGGGCGAATGGCTCAACAAGAAGAAGAAGCTTGGAATTGACAAGTGGGGCAGAGACGCTGACCCCGAAATCGAATCCAAGGTCTATGATGTGGTCAAGTCCCATTTCAAGGAGGTGATTCCAGAAAAGCACCACAAGGCCCTGTACCCGCATGTTTGGACTATCGATGACTATGTTAACAGAGTGCTCCGAGATATGCTTCTTTCGCAATACCTCACTCAGGAGTTTGCCGATTACTTCCGCGACCTATCCTTCGAGGATTTGGATGAAATGGCAGCTTCGTTCAAGTTTGAAAACGTCCAAAAGAGAGACGAGCTTAACGGCTATTTGGCAGAGTATTAGCATGTCGCTTTATCAATTCCATTGAAGTAGTCTAGTACTAGATTAAACTGCACAATCCAAAACTGATTATATAAAATGCTGGCGCTCGGAAGTGGCCCGAAGTCCGGGTGGGCCTCCTCTTTAAGATGTTACAAGCGGGGAATAACAGAAATGCAACATGCTCATCATGTTGGACATAAAACCCCATGTACAGAAGCGGTTTTGTAGTGCCAGATGAGCATGAAGTGGAGGTTATTAATATTAGGGTTAGTGGGCCAGGCAATTGCTGTCAAGGTAAATCCGTTGCCGGCCCCGGTAGACATACAATGGGGTGATTCAGGCAAAGTGCTACTTAGTGAATCGCTTGAATATGATGGGCCGTCCGAGTCTTTTGTTAAGGATGCCTTTGATAGGGCCATGAAGACCATCAAAGACCTGAAATGGGTTCCGGCAGCGGTGGAGAAACCACCCCCTGAATATGAACCCTTCCCCACCAACGTCCCCGATAAGCGGGAACTTCCACATAGTGTAAACAAAGTCAAGATAAAGGTTGATTCTCTGGATTCCGAGCTGCAGCATGGCGTGAATGAATCCTATACCTTGTCAGTCTCAGAGGACAAGCATGAGATTGAAATCACTGCCCCCACTATCTGGGGTGCCCTGCATGCATTTACCACCTTTCAACAAATTGTTCTATGGGAGGATGGCTCGTTTATTATAGAGCAGCCAGTTGAGATAAAGGATGAGCCACTGTACTCTCATCGCGGATTAATGTTGGACAGCGGGAGGAATTTTCTTTCAGTTGCGGCACTCAAACGTCAGTTGGACGCTATGGCCTTGTGCAAGATGAATCTTCTGCATTGGCATTTATATGATTCGCAATCCTGGCCCATTAAAATCGACTCGTACCCGGAAATGACCAAGGATGCGTACTCTGAACGGGAAACGTACAGTATTCATGATGTCAAAGACTTAGTAGATTATGCGAAGAAGCGCGGAATCCGCATCATGCCAGAAACCGACCTTCCAGGCCATTCTGCAGCTGGCTGGAAGCAGGTTGATCCAACAGCTGTGGTGTGTGCCAATTCTTATTGGCACGGCGATACAACTGCGGAACATACCGCAGTCGAGGCGGTTCCAGGACAATTGGACATTATGTATGATGGAACATATGAAATGGTGGACAAGGTTTACAGTGAATTGAGTGACATGTTCCAAGACAACCTCTTCCACGTTGGACTGGATGAGCTTCAAACGGGTTGCTACAACTACTCGGGGCCGACAATGAAATGGTTCAATGAAGACAAATCCAGGAATTATCACGATTTGACTCAACAGTGGTTGGACCGCGCCATGCCAATATTTGAAAAGCCAAAGAACAGAAGGCTGATGATGTGGGAAGATGTAGTTACATCAGAGGATATTTCTGGCCACAACATCTCCAACAACGTGGTCCTTCAGAGTTGGAATGAGCCGTCGCATATCAAGACCTTAACTGGTAAGGGATTCGATGTTGTTGTGTCCACTAAAGATTACTTTTATCTAGACCACGGGTACGGCCAGTTTTTCTCAAACGACCCTCGCTACACCGACACTGCCAACCCAGACACAAGAGTATACAAGAGCTGGCAACGGATATACGATTTTGATTTCGCAGCCAATCTGACAGAAGACGAGCATAAGCACGTCCTTGGCGCTGAAGTTGCCCTATGGTCGGAGCAGGTGGACGCCGCAGTACTTGATCAAAAGGCCTGGCCACGAGCAGCTGCACTTGCAGAGCTTGTTTGGTCAGGAAATCGCGATTCCAAGGGACAAAAAAGGACTACTTATCTCACTCAACGCATCTACAACTTTAGAGAGTATCTCCTTGCTAACGGAGTCAGCGCGGCTCCGCTGGCGCCAAAGTATTGTCTTCAGCATCCGCACGAATGCGACTTGTACAAGAATCAGTCTATAGTGCAGTGATCTCTTTTATTTACTTTGTTTCATCTCTGTAACCTTTTTTTATAATATTTTTATTTAATTTAAATTTCATGTTATTTTGATTTTTTACCCAACCGAGATAAGATTGGGAGGGAGGAGCACTAGTGAGAGTTTGACCATGCCTCCGAAAAAGAGCGGCAAGAAGGGCAAAGACCACACGGCGCCTCCACCGCGCAAGACCCGGCGGACGTCCAAGTCGGGGAATAAGAAAGAAGAGCAATTGTCCGACAGCAAAGACCAGAAGCTGCCGATAAAGAAAGACACACAGCCCCAGCGAGACGTGGGTGCACCGAATCAGACGCTGTATATTAAGAATTTGAACGATAAGATACGGAAAGAGGGTAAGGAGTCCCATGGGCATTAAGTGAAAGAAGTGCTAATTTGGACATTTAGAATTGAAGAACAGCCTTTATTTATTATTCTCGACCTATGGTCACATCATAGATGTGGTGACGCTGAAAACACCGAAGATGCGTGGACAGGCTCATGTGGCGTTCAGCGATCTGGCCAGCGCGACTTTAGCCTTGAATGAATTGCACGATTTCAACTTTTTCGGCAAGAATATGGAAATTTCATACGCCAAAACCAAGTCTGATGCAATTGCAAAACTAGATGGCACTTACAAAATGCCTCCTCCACCGTCGCTCGACAAGTCGTCGTTGCCTCTGGCGCCGTTCGACCAACCAAACCAATCGTTGAAGCGTCCAAGGGATGAGGGTAATGATGAAGAGTAATTTTATAGAATCCCGAACTCTCTTGAATGTAATAACCCAGATTTTGGATAGCGGAGGTTTAGGTTAACAAATTGCCCGTAGGTTTGTAGCCAAAGATAAAGTAGCTCGCCATCCATAGTGGGCTTTTCTTGTTCGGCTTGTACTGTCTGAAGGAACTCGCCCGTTTTACATGGGTGAATGTAGAATACTGGATAGCCAAACAAGGGATGTTCTCCCTGTGTCAGACCGCCCAGGCGCCCTAAGCCCTGCTGTTGAAGCTCTTGTTTGCAGTTCTCCGGGACCAGCCAATGGTAGAGCTGCTCGATGTCTGTGGCATAGTCCTCATCTCGTCCAGTATACAAATGGATGTACAACACAGGCACGTCCATCCACTCAATTACATGGTAAATAACGCGATAATCGTTTTGTTCCCGGATTAGCTCCAGCACTTCTTTACCTTCCTACATTAGTTAGAATTGAATTTGCCTAACTAGAGTCTTTTCATGCGCCAGTTCTCTCAATCCGCTTTCACAATACTTTTTCCAGCTTTTCGTGTGCTATCACCCAGTTACTGGAAGCTCTCTTCCTTCTAGACGCCATGGCACTTTGCTATTACACACATTGTGTGCTCAATTGGTCACCATGGGGCACGAGAGTCTTTCGACCCTCAACCTAACCCATTGAACACCCATGCAAACAAACACTCACATGAACTTTGATATTACAGTCTTCGCCCTGCTTCTGGACAAACTCGCCAAGGACCCGTATCATTCTCTGGTACGGTCTTGGATCGCCACACTGCCGGTTTAATTTCGCCTGCTGCCCGACCCTGCCCGATATGGTAGAGCACCCCGTCAGACCCCGATTAATTCCAGTAATTGCACAAGTACTTGCAGCCGGAACTGAGCTCAAATGGTCTATTGGACTGCTTTTTGCAATAGAAACTACCCCCGGACCCCCTGGCGGACGCCCAAAAGGCTGTGCGCGGGTGCGTAATTCCGGTGCCCCGACCCGGCCGACATTCGGACAAAGATTGGCCAATGAGAAGCGAGATGATTCTAAACGTCCCATTTACAGTTAAGAGCTGGCTGAATTGTGTCTTTTTCTCCCTTTCCTTCTCCCCACACATCAGAAACGAAACAAATAAGGATGAGTCTGTACCGTTCGAATCCACTTCGCGTCCTGCGAAGCAGCAATGTGTGCAAGCCAATGGTGCGTCTAGCCTCGACCGCCAGCGAGCCTTTGATGAAATCGTTCAAGATCTACCGATGGTCTCCAGATACTCCGGACAAGAAGCCAGAGATGAAGACTTACGAGGTTGATCTGAACAAGACCGGTCCCATGGTCTTGGATGCTCTTCTCAAGATCAAGAATGAACAAGATTCCACCCTCACTTTCCGACGTTCCTGTCGTGAGGGTATCTGTGGTTCTTGTGCCATGAACATTAACGGACGAAACACGCTAGCATGCTTGTGCAGAATTGACCGTGATGCTTCTAAGGACGAGAAGATCTATCCTCTGCCACACATGTACGTGGTCCGTGACTTGGTCCCAGACCTTACTCTGTTTTACAAGCAATACAAGGCCATTGAGCCCTATCTTCAGCGAGATTCCGTTCCAGAAGATGGACGAGAAAACCTTCAATCCATCGAAGACAGAGCCAAGCTCGATGGTATGTATGAATGTATCCTTTGTGCATGCTGCTCTACCGCCTGTCCATCCTACTGGTGGAACCAGCAAGAGTATCTTGGTCCAGCAGTCCTCATGCAAGCCTACAGATGGATGGCCGACTCTCGAGACCAAGCCACCGAACGTCGTCGGGAAAAGCTTGAAAACTCCATGTCCCTCTACCGATGCCACACCATCATGAACTGCGCTCGAACCTGTCCAAAGCATCTCAACCCGGGTCTCGCTATCGCAAAGATCAAGAAGGAAATGTCCTTCGCATAATGTATTAATGTAGCTAGTTTACCTATCCTGTCTAACTCGTACAATCAAAAAGCAGACGAAGCAATCCCCACGAATCGTCCATTTTTTTTTTTCACCCCGCGGACCCTTCCCCGGAAATATCTCAGCGCATAATACGCGCGTCCACTTTTCCGATTTGTTCCGTCCTTCGACGTCGGCTATTTGTACCCAATGGGACCGTGTGCGTCTGCACAATGAATCTCGTTCTTCTTTTCTGTTGACTATTTATACATGCGCGACTAATGACTATGGAGAAATATCAACCCAACTGTAAAGTAAATAGCTATTCTAATGGTATGATTAGTATGAATTGATAGCAAGGACTGCACTATATCTAGAAAACAACGTATGGGAGAAATCGAAGGACTAATGCAATTGCCGGCATCACTAGTCTCGTAGAGCATGTCATGCGTAGTTTCCGCTTTGTTCTTATTTCAAAAGATTTTAAAAAGTGGAATATAGCGGTAAAGGGTAAGGTGGAACCAGAACTAAGACCGACCTTCTCTCCTCCTCATTTTTCTTACAATGCCATATTAGTTAAACTGAGGATGTGGTGGTGTAGTGTGCTGTAGAATTGGGACGGATGGATTACTCTGCAACGAAGAACAAGATATACTGTATAAGCAGAGCCAACGTCAAATGGAAAGGGTGCTGAGCAGTTTGGCCGTAGACAGACCTGTCGATATTGACTATTTAATATATTTATGTAATCTAGTGCTAATAAATATGGGATGATGCTATACGTAAGTAGCCATGATGAAAGATGGTTAGTATGTATTCCAGCAAGCGTCCAGTTTATCTGAACGCGTGTGCTTAATGTGAACCTTTTTGTTTTGTTTATTGGCATGCACTGAAAACTTGAACCAATCCAAGTCCAAGAAATATCAAACGTCTAGAGATTCCATTACTACCTCTGACAAATCTATCCATTGTTCTGGATTTGAAAACCCCTGAATACTACTTACTCGGAATCTCAAGTTCTCAGCCATTTCATTGTAACGATCGTGACACACTACTTCGACCCTTCTTAACTCCATGACGTCATAACAAGCTTTGAGATCCTGAGGAGACGGCTCTGGAACAGCAGGTAATTCTGGAACATCCTCATGAAAGAGGTCTCTGTATGCACCAACCAGATATGCAAGGGATGCTCTAATTTGGTTACCGATAAGTTCTCTTTCATCCGGACCACGGTCTGTAAGTTCTTCATAAACGCCCAAGACCTTGGATCTTGTCCTTTGATCCAACTCAGCAGCTTCTAAATCGCTAATGAAAGCAGTATAATCCGTCATATATGTGCATGCAGACTGGAGTGTCTCAATATATAGAACCAGCTTGTATCTTAAACATCGTGCAAATGAGCGTAGGCACCTGTGTTGCAGAGGATCCCAATTGTTCCCGTCACGATACGCCTCAATTAGAGCCTCAACAGATAGATCACGCAAGACAAACTTACGAACTTCAGTTTTCCAATTGTACTTGCTGGTTAATGTCATGTCGCACCGCAGACTTGTGCCCACATGCCAGTCATATGCGTCAAAATGCAGGTCAGAGGAGGACTGAGATACACCAACTTCGAAAACACAAGAAGGCATCGGCCTTCTACCCCTAATAGGATCGACCAATGAGCGGATTAGAGGGGTGAATGCAACGTCCCCCTCTTTTCTGCAGTTTATCTGTGGTAAATAAACCCTGTAAGCGCCATCAGCAAAAAGATTAT
The DNA here is from genome assembly GCA_030585065.1 of Blastobotrys persicus. Lineage (NCBI taxonomy): Eukaryota > Fungi > Ascomycota > Dipodascomycetes > Dipodascales > Trichomonascaceae > Blastobotrys > Blastobotrys persicus. The sequence continues at coordinate 78,981 of JAJMBO010000007.1, forward strand.
CTGGCAAGTTTTCTTTACGATATTCACACACAACTTTAGACAACTTGCCAGCGATATATACGTGCTCTTCTGACACCATGACTAATATATATGTTTGTTTGCAATAGTCAATTCTAACTCGACCCTTAGCTTTGGCTCTCTTCAGAGTAGTAGCGATTGTTTTGTCTAAACCTTCTTCGCTGCACTCAATGAACTTAATCACAAGGTCCCCATACCCATTCCAATGACGTATAAAATCCTTAATTTTCTTGACACTGTGCTTGTCCCCATATTTGAGAACCAGTACATCACTTGCACCAGCCTCACTTCCCCCTGAAGATCCGGTTTCAGTTGGCGGCGGCGGGAACCACGTGTGGACGATCTCTTTGTCATCTGTTTCTTGTCCACCATTTTTTTTTCATGCTAAATTTGCTTTGAATAAATTAGAGACCAAAGAAGTAATGAGTAACAGTTAAGGACAGTTGAGCTTTGTTGCAAAAATGGCAGTGTATCAATGAAGTGTTCCGGGGTTCGTCAAGTTGTTCACAACGGCGGCCCGCCCCACAACACGCCGAGAACTGAGCTGATAACACCAGATAGGCAAAGAGGAGAGGAAGAATGAAAAAGTTTTACTTTAGCATGCATGGTATACGTGAAAGAAATATCTGATTCTTATCTTATCTTAAATTAAAAATACAAAGGAAAAAGTTACAGAATCTACATGTATGTCAATTCTTGAATTAAATATTTATTGAGATATTGTTCTTTGGTACTAGCTAAAACTGTACGCAAAATGCCCCTGAACCTTGAGTTGCCCACTTTTGCTGGATTCCAAGACCGGTTTAGGGCGACGACTCACAGATGGTGCCACGGAAATAACACTTTTTCATACTTCGTCATAACAATTTACATACTCAGAAGCACATTGATCATACACTATAACTTGCTGTTCTCAAATATCCCCAGTTAATGTTTCTACGTTAGCTGGCCATGAAGTATTTATATGCGTGACTGGTAAATATGGAGATGTAAAAGAAGTAGCTACTTAATGTTAAGAATAGTATAAATTGATAGCGAGGGCTGCACTGTAGTATATACAGACACTAATGTACGGGAGAAATCCATGAACTAGTGCAAATGGACGTCATAATTTTTTTTTCTTTTGCATTAAATGGAACCCGGCATTGTCAAGTAACTAGATGGATACGGGGAGGGCCGATAGGACACTGAATACGTGTACGATGGTTAGGTTAAGGGTATAGTGTTATGTATATCATGCTACCCAAACATACAGAATGCTAAGAAGCGTTTCTAATCTTGAGTGAATACATTATGTGGCTGGCAATTTCTGTCCAACATTATCCGACTCCCTCAAGGGTGTGGAAAGCCTTCTTCTAGCTGATGTTGTATGTTTCTCGTTTAGCTGTTGAAGTGGACTCCTCTGTCTTACTGGGTTAACGAAGCTTTACATGGTCTGATCACGAATATATCCTCAAGAGAGGCTACAGCCAACTCCTCTTTTGTATTTTTAGGATCTCGAACTATCAATCGTGCAATCATTTGGAGACTAAAATTATGTTGACATTGTACACACTTATCTTGGCTGGGATGGGCCCTTCACCCAAGAACTTTTAGAAATACGCTGAGAGGAATGTCTGGATTAAATGTTCTCACAATCTCTAGCGGTGGGGTCCTTCGAATACACTGAAGTACGAACTACAAATGGGACTCGGTTCCGTTGAACCTGGCCTGCCCTATTCCGCGCATGCTGCAACCATTGCTATTCTGCATTATACCTATTGTGTGGAAATGACCTAAGTGTCAATCGCAAATGACAGGAAGTGTTGCTCAGTCCCTTGTATTAGTTCTCAATTCCCTCTCTGGTTATAGAGCCGGAAGGTACTGCCAGTTGCAACTCTTCAGGCCCATTCTTACGACAAATCCTGGCACACGTACCCCTCTTGAATGGAAGGCCGTGATAATGTCTGGACTGTGAGCCTTTGGTGCCACTCAGCATTCATGCCGTGCCTTCTCACAACGTTTACAGAATTCTGGTCAGGGCTGTTGTATTCTCAGCGACCACACCTGCTCCTAGTTTCGCGCAGGGTTGAACTAATGGAAGTTTTACATTATAGTACAATCCCCGGAAGATTTTTGGAGCCCATTCCAGCTTCTTCCATTATTTATTAGTTCCTTATAAAACGCCATAACTTCCTTTCATTGTCTAAAAATATATATACACGATTAGGCGATAAGAGATGGATGGGTTGCAGTCACGTAATGGTTGATGTAGAACTGTGGGAACAGGAGCTTGCGCTGCTCGGAGAATCGGGATGCTATTGTCATTGAGTCAATGATGCAGTCGCTTACGCCTACTCCTCGGCCAAACGAAGTCCCCGATAGGAAAAGGCGATTGTTGTAGGCAATTGAAATGGCATCATGGATACGTTGGACGCGATCTGCATGCCCAACGGTAGGCTGTGGGATACATTGCTGCTGTAGGGTTATCTTCGATGTGAAATCAGAGGGTTTGATATCATGGCCGTCGGGGAGATACTTTTGAACTCCACGCAACGCATTTTTCAGGATTTCTTCCTCAGACGGTATCTCTTTACCATCCCAAAGATGACCGCCCATCATTATAGTGAGCATTGTTGACTCTGGTGCTTTGCCTCGGGCAGCTGCTGAGATCTTTTGGCCAACTGGTTCATCCGACAGCTGCTCAATAAAAAACTGCTTCACACGCTCCATAGTAAGCGGTTCTCTAGGTTTCTTGGTCTTCTTTTCGGGGATGCCAAACGGCATTATGTCTTCTTCCTTCTTGGGCCTGTCTTCAGACGTAAGGCATTGTGTTATCGGGATAGCAGAACTCTGAACGGAAGAATCAAAGATAACGCCAAGTATATCTCCACTGTCCTTTTCGGACTTTGGTACCAAGAAGCCAAACCAATTTGGAGTCACCTGTTTTGACGAAAAGTGCATGTTCACCACGGCCATAGTTGTGAACTTGACTTCAGATGCAATACTTGTTGCCTCCTCCGAGCCTTTGAGCAAGCCAGCAACATCCTTTGCTGGAAGCGTGGAGACAACAGCGCTGGCTGTCAGTGGTCGTTCAGAATTTTGTAGATGAACTTCGCACCCATTTTCAGCTGGCAGAACGGATTCAACTGGTGTATTCAAATCAATCTTAACACTATTACCAAACTTGGATTCAAGTTCTGTCGCCAGTGTGGACGCCAATTGCTCTATTCCACCATATAGACAGACCATGCTTTGCCGGGTTAACGCTTTTTCATATGTTGAATACTTATCACCCAACAAAGCTTGACTGAGCAATGGAAGTGCCTTCTTCGAATAATCGTCTACTGCCGCCAGCACACCAGTAAACATAGCCCCAAACACGCTCGTCTTTTTGATTCGTTCCAGCATGTAAAGCTTGTTAATACGAGTTACAGACCGAGCACTCAACTCAGCAATGTCTCCAGCATATATACCCCGGAACATTGCAGAAACTAACCTATCGGCCACCTTATGATTAAACCGGCGCTTCACAAATGACTCAACACTTTCATCGCGAATACTTGTTTTTCGCGGTCGAGCAAACAAAAAATCTTTCATAATTCCCCCTTTGATACCAGACATGATGGGCGAATTTAAAAATTTGAATGCTTCAAGGCCAGAATTGGGAAACTTCACCAACTTCCCATCAAACACCATAGCCTTCGTGTTGACGGGTTCTCTTTTGCCTATTCCGCCCAGTTTTTCCGCCAATCCAAGCTGCTCTATTAATTGCATTGTAATCGTTGTTCCCGGGTGGGACGGTAACAACGTTCTCGGTCCAGACTCCATAACAGTTCCGTCTCCAACATCTTGCGATTGCATATAACCACCGACACGAGAGCTTCGCTCCAACACTCGAATTTTGATGTCCGGCCTAGCATGAGCGGCGAACCATGCCAAAGACAGTCCCGATATTCCCGCACCCAAAATAACCAACTCTTCGCCCGATCTTAAATTGTGAAGCCTAGTAATGACGGTTTCTAATTCTTCGTCAAGCCCGTCCCAGCCCTCAACTGCCATTGCCCTTTCGAGCGGATCCTTTTCCAATTGCTGCACCTCGGGCCTCTTTTCCCAATTGAACTTGGCCTTTCCCGTTATTAAATGGCAAAGCAGCTTGAAACCATCAATCACATCGCGAAGTGCGCTCCCACTAGAAGCTGAAGGAGTTTTTGTGTTGGGGTTTTTAAAGAGTCTAGATTGACTCCCCGTTACATCTCTCTCCAAGGGAATCAATGTATTTCGGTTTGGCTTTTTCAATTCCTCGATGACTGCCGCCCAGGCAGCATTGTTTCTTCGATTTTCTGGGAGATAGCGTCCTTTAGTAGCGTCATCTACTCCAGCCTCAATCTCATCCAAGAGACGGTCTTTCTCTTCCGACTTTTGCGCACCATTTTCTTTGGACTTAGTAGAATATGCCCTACAGATGCGGTACTGCAGTAGTCTAGGCACATGCACAACAGTGTTGACCTCTCTTCTCCGCATCCTAAGGCCCTTCGGTGTAGAGTGGAAATTTCCCACAGTTCCGTCACGGAATAATACATTCCCATCATCGATTACCCGGACCCCCACGCCCCCCTGAGATAACCGAAGCTTCTCTTAGCCGCCCGTTGGACCGAGGAAATTTGTGCGAAGTAGGATTGCTTGTTGGACAGTCTTAAAGAATGTCAGCAAAGCTTCCAAGTTCAGTTGTTTACCCATAAATAGGGGGTCATAGGTGGATCCAAGATATTATGACCAAGAGATGGGCATTTTTCCTCCAGACTACTCCCTTGATTGCTTCTCAAACGTCGTGCGTCCGCCACGGACTATTGTGCAGAGTCAATGGCTCATCACAATCTTCCAGTATGGGTCAATCAGTTATTAAATGAAAAATCGGCTAGAAGCTACCAAGATATTGACTCGGTCTGAACATTTACAACAGTTAATAAATTTACATGAACTAGAATTACTGAATGGGATTAGAAAAGACCATCTATATTTCCATTGTCGTCCACCTCAACATTCATAAAACCAGAATAGGTTGACAATCCCGGAATGGTCATGATTTCAGCAGCTAACGCATACAGATACCCCGCACCAACAGAAGCACGAACCTCTCTAATTGGAACCTTGAATCCGGTTGGGACACCCTTCAAGTTTGGATCATGAGAAAGGGAATACTGCGTCTTTGCAATGCAAATTGGCAAGTGACCAAAGCCTTGTTCAGCATATCGCTCCAACTGACTTCTAGCCAACTCGCTAAGTTCAACACCATCTGCCCCGTACATGTTCTTTGCTATAGCATTAAGCTTTTCCTCAGCAGAAGTAGTCTCGGTGGGATAGAGCAACTTGAATTTGCTGTGGTCACTCGTTTCACAAGACTCAACTACACTCTTGGCGAGCTCAACTGCACCTTCGCCTCCCTTTGCCCAATGGTTAGATTGAACAGCATTATCTGCACCCGCTTTCATAGCTTCTTCACGGATAACCTGTATCTCGGCATCTGTGTCCGAGACGAATTTGTTGATTGCGACGACAACGGGGACTCCAAACGATTTAGCGTTCTCAATCTGTTTCTTAAGATTCGCACAGCCAGCTCGCACCAAATCTAAATTTTCTTGAGTATATTCTTCCGGCAAAGGAGTACCAGGCTTAACATCTGGACCGCCGCCGTGCAACTTCAAAGCTCGGACGGTTGCAACGAGGACAACAGTGTCGGGGATCAACCCGCTATAACGACATTTGATGTTAAAGAATCTTTCCCCGCCCATTGTGAAATCGAAACCAGCCTCAGTCACAACATAACCTTGTTTTTCTTTGTGGTTTTCACCCTCCACAGATCCGCAGAGCTTCAAAGCGATTTTGTCAGCAAGGACCGAACTAGCGCCAATGGAAATATTGGCGAACGGGCCTGCATGGACCAAAACTGGAGTACCTTCTAATGTCTGCATCATGTTTGGCTTGATAGCGTCTTTCATCATGGCAGTCAATGCACCACCAGCACCGATATCATCGCAGGTGATAGGTACACCTGCCTTGGAACTAGCAACAACCATTCGACCAAGACGCTCTCTCATATCATGAATACTCCTAGACAGGGCCAGAACAGCCATACACTCACTGGCGACTGTAATGTCAAACCCAGTTTCTCGAGAGAAGCCTTTTTCCTTTTTACCTTGCCCAACTGTGATGCCTCTCAGCATTCTATCATTTGTGTCGACCACTCTTTTCCATGTAATGGTTTCTGGATCAATATCCAAGCGGACAAATTTGGAAATCTCCTCTGAAGTCAAATCTTTTGGATCAGTCTTGTGGATGCCCAACTTTTCCAAACGCCTTAACATGCTCTTGGTGAATCCCTTCTTCGGGACCATCCTCCTATAGAGAGCGCTATCAGTTTGGCTGTTTTCATGAAACATTCTGGTGTCAATTGCGGCAGCCAGCAGGTTGTTGGCGGCTGAAATCGCGTGGATATCCCCAGTAAGATGCATGTTAAATTCGTCCATGGGGATTACTTGAGCGTAGCCACCGCCTGCAGCACCACCCTTAACACCAAAGGTCGGACCCATTGAAGGCTGACGGACGTTGGCAAACGACATCTTGCCCAAATGGCCTGTAAGCGCTTGTACAATACCCATGGTGGTTGTGGATTTACCTTCACCAAGGGGGGTAGGAGTTATACCGGCCACCAAGACATATTTACCGTCTTTGCGGTGTTTCAAACGGTCCAAAATGCTCAAGTCTACCTTGGCTTTGTATGCGCCGTATGGCTCCAATTCGTTTTCGGTGATACCAATCTCCTTGGCAAGACTTCTAATTGTTTTTGGTTGCTGGCAACGAGAAATTGCGATATCGGATGGGACGGGATCTTGGAGTCTGAGTGGCAAAGGCTTGACGTGACGACGCTCGTTACGATCAAACTGCTTCTTTGCTGCATCAACAACATTTCGTGCTAGCATGGCAATTGTCATGGGTCCGACGCCGCCAGGGACGGGTGTAATCTTTGAAGCCTTCTTGGAAGCCGATTCAAAGTCTACATCTCCGACCAGTCTTTTTCCAGATTTTTTGGATTCATCAGGAACGTGATTGATCCCCACGTCAATTACCACGGCATCGGACTTGAGCCATTCTCCCTTGACAAATTTAGGAATACCCACAGCTGCAACCACAATGTCGGCCTTGCCGACAATCTCTGGAATGTTTTCAGTATGTCTATGACAGACCGTGACAGTAGCATCGGCATCCTTTAGAAGGTAGGACACAGGGTTTCCTACAATATCGGACCGTCCAATGACGACTGCTCTTTTGCCTCGCAACTGAACACCATTTTCTTCCAAAAGTGCCATAACGCCCTTTGGAGTGCAGGGAATGAACAATGGCGAACCATTACGACTAGCCAATTCGCCAATATTCAAAGTGCCGAAACCATCCACGTCCTTTTCAGGGGCGACGGAATTGGTGATCAGCTTCTCATTCAAAGTAACAGGCAATGGCAGCTGTACTAGAACACCGTGGACCTCTGGATCGTTATTCAAACTATCGACCTCTTCTAAAATTGCAGCTTGGGGAATATCTTCAGGGAATGTTCTCAACTCGCACTCAATTTTAGCTTCTGTAGCCGCCTTTAACTTTGACTTTACATAAGAAGTCGAATCGGGTCGGTTGCCAACTTGGACGATTACCAGCTTTGGTTTGAACAATGGCTTGGAGTGTTGGATATCAGAGATTTCCTGTTGGATTCGACTTCGAATCGTCCTATATTAATACCATCTTTTGTTAGTCAAGCGCAATTTTGGAATCATTTTAAACATACTGAGAAAGCTTCTTGCCATCTAGTAGCTCTGCGTCAAGTTGCAATCTGGTTGTTGAGAAGGGCCTACACAGTTCCACAACATGTTCATTTCCAACACGGTTCAAGGATCGCGAAATGCTTCTAGGCAAAGAAGGTTTTACAAGCCGTTTGGTGTGCCGTAGCATCTTAATATGTTAATCTTTGATAGTAGTCCTGGGTAACAGCAAAATGCTTGAGGGTCTGGGCTTTTTTGGCTGTTGTGAGTCTTTTGACTCTAATCAGTCATCGCTCTGCCCGAAAGGTTTATTACATGTGCGGCTCAGTGCAAAATTTCATTTCCCATATTCGATGACTCTTGAAATTGCGTCTTTCGTGCTCAACTTTTTGTTTATTTAGAGGTAATTCAGGAGCCTCCAGTTCCCGATGCTAGAGTTTTTCTCTAGCTTAGAATTTTTCCTTTTTTAGTCTAATAAAATAACCTCGTCGCTTCAGCCTTGCGAAGCAACATCGGCACCCTAACCCAGGTCGATTGAACCCTGGCAGGGCATCGTAAACAAAGCAACTACCCCGCATTGCTTGAAAGCTGTTGTGTACACGAGGGAGTGGAAATATATATATATACGTATGTATGTATATGTATTTGTATATGTATGATCGTCTACCCCAACGGGCTAAGAAAGAAGGAGTGGAGTTCAGCAGAAAACCTAAGATAACATTAATGTGTTGAAACGGTTATGTGCGGCTTTGGGTATTAAACCGAGTGTGGACAACGCGTCAGCTCTGACCAGGGAGTAAAAATGAGAAAACATCCTCCTGCATTGGTCCCGGTGAGCGAGGATTCGGGGAAAAGAAAACGGGAAGATAATAATGGGTCGATTGTCACGCCAGTGCGAAAGCGACGTAATTCGGGTTCTACGTCAGCAAACAAACCGAAGATGATTCCTAATCTTACGCCTATTCGAAAGAATGATGAGATGAAGACTGTGTCCCTGACGACCCCTTTAAAGGTTTATCAGCAGAATACGCCGAGGAGTGGTAGCAGCAGCGAATCTCCGCTTACTGGTTCCAAGTCACAGAACATGGGCGTACCAAAACTTCTCGACAGGAGTAGTAAAGAGCCGTCAACTCCGATAAATTCTGGCAAGATCCTACAAATGCTCAATCAAGGTGGCGAGCCGCAAGTGGCCAATAGCTCCTGTAACATCTGGTCGCCATCACCGAAAAAGAATCGGTCGTACTACAAAGCTGGTGGACTGTCTGATAGAATTCAGGAGCTGGCCAGTAAGGAGGAAGATCTTCAAGAGCTAGAGGGCGATATTCGTACAAGAGCACTGTTACAGACCGAAGAATTTGTAATCCTGACTCACATTCGATTAAATCGGTTCTGTCATACAGTCAAAGTAGACGACGGCCGCATGATTGTACTAGTCGATGTCACTGGTCGGCGGAAAGTTGGTATTGGCAAAAAACTATATTTAGGACCGTCATATATACAGCTGCCGTCGTCTTCTTCGTTACCAGAAGACATGTATTTTAGATGGGCAGTTAAATGATTGCATGAGGCTGTTCTGTGTGTGAACCAGAACTGCATAGTCAAGAGATCATGAATCTGCGACCCAGGCCTCCCAAACCGAGGCAAGCAAGGGAAATATTTATTAGTTTATTATAAAAATAACGCTAGCTACTAACGTGCCTTCTAATCAAACAGTCAATTGTCGTGATGGGCTCCGAGTGGGAGTTGGGAAAGTCCCATTTCCAGTATCACCACATAGAAAAAAAAGTCCAATTCAATGCTGATAAAAGGCAGACAGACCCTATTTGTGCGACATCAAAGCACGTGGGCTCGACTGCGGAATGCCACGCGAAGGACGAGCGAGAAAGTGAATAAGACGAAGGAACAATTGAAATCGACCCAGCATGATTATAGTATTCGACCCCACACGTATTCTCACAATGCCGACGATAACAAGGAGCTATTTGAGAGCTTTCCGCTTATGACTTCTCGGAAGCTAATGCGGTACAAGGAGCGACCCCGCCAGGTCCGAATGCTATCGCGAGATTTTATGGACGACTCCCTATATAACCCGAATTATGGATACTTTTCAAAGGAAGTTGAAATTTTCACTCCGTCCAAGCCTTTCTCATACAATGAGATTGCTAATCAGGACGACTTTTTACAGAAGTGGACGCAGGAGTACAATCAGTACAGGAAAACTGATGATGGCGATGGCCACAAAGAAGCAGCCAAGAACCGGCTGAAGGCCCCGACAACCTCAAAACAGCTATGGCATACCCCAACTGAGCTGTTCAAGCCATATTATGGTCAGGCTCTAGCACGGTACCTGTTAGTGAATTACAAGCTATCTCTGTACCCGTACGCAGATCTGGTGATATACGAGATGGGCGGTGGTAACGGTACGTTGATGATGAACATCCTGGATTACATTAGGGACACCCAGCCTGATGTGTACAGTCGCACCAGATACAATATTATAGAAATCAGTGGTAACCTTGCATCCAAACAGGCGTCCAGTTTAGACACTCAGGTTGAAAAAGGAGGTCATGGCGATAAAGTGAAAATCATAAACAAGAGTATATTTTCCTGGAATCAGGAAGTCCCGGAACCTTGTTTCTTCATTGGTCTCGAGGTTTTTGACAACTTTGCTCATGATGTTATTCGTTATGATAACTTTACCTTGCAGCCCTACCAAGGCTACGTTGTGATTGACGGAAATGGCGACTTCCAAGAATTGTATTCATCTTCTCTAGATCCCTATGCTGAAGAATTCCTGCGTCTCCGCGAAAGCCTTTCCGAGTACACCCCAAGCTGGGAGTTGGGCTACCATCCTTTGGCCCAACCGGCCTATCTTCGCAGAGTGAAGAATGCTGTCTGGCCATTTAGGGGCAACTTTTCGGACCCGGAGTACATTCCAACTCGCTATCTTGAATTTTTGCATGTTTTGAAAAAGTACTTCCCAGAGCATCGAATTTTGACTTCAGACTTTACACATCTGGAACAAACCATCTCTGGCTACAATTCGCCCGTTGTACAGACAGTGTTGAATGGGGATATGATTCCTGTGGACACGTATATGGTTCTTCAAGGATTTTTCGACATCTTGTTTCCCACAGACTTTGATCTCGCTGCGCAACTTTATCGTAAGGTTTGTGGAAAAGTTGTCAAGACGTCCTCTCACAGAGAGTTCATGGAGACGTGGGCAGAGCTAGATGAAACTGCAACTCGTACAGGCGAAAATCCAATGCTCTCCTTCTATCAAAACGCAGCTTTCCTACACAGCTGAGATAGTCCTGTTTGTAAATAGTTTATATGGGATTGATACGACTCGATTCTTAGATGCGTTTTGCGTTCGTTAGGAAGAAAACCTCTAGATACTCTACGATAAAAAGACGTATCCTCGTATAAATTTCCCCTTTACCCTACTTAGTTGGCGTCTGATTGATCTACGTTTCTAATAAGATCATAATAAAAAGCAACACCTTCAATATGTGTGTCGAGGGCAACGTGCTCGTCGATTGTGTGCTCGTTGAAAGCCATACTTCTTCGAGTGGGGTTGAATCTGTAGATATTTCGAGTCAATGGCCAGTAGTGCTTCGTATCTGTGTTTCCCGTCATGATTCCTGGGGCCACAGTAACTGATTCATCGCTTCCAAGGAAATCTTCAAGGACATGTCTAGCTGTTCCAGCAAGAAGATCCCAGGTAGGGTTACCAATGGTTTGAGTGACCGGCGCAGGTTCTAGGATGTCTGTTGGCGTAGAGATGGTAAGGGAGCCACCATCTTCCTCCGCGGTCGTGTAATCACAAAGAACCTCTCCAAATGCCTCCACCTTGAGGTTATACTTCTCTGCCAGCTTTTTGGCGTGGGTGCTCATTTTGTGCTTGACTTCGCTGGAATCAGACTCAACACCAATTCTCGAGTCAATGAACAAATTTACCTCCTCCGGAAGGGCATTGATTTTGACGCCTGCATGGATGATATCGACAGCTTGACTTGTTTGCATCAAATAGCGGTACATCTTGTTTTTGTGCAGTTCATCAACCACACGGCGGTTGGCACCGCACGATTGACCCATGTTAAAGATGTCCTGTCGCAATTTCTTGGGCATGGACTCATCAACTTTGGCCAAACACTGCGCAGTCAGGAAGAAGGGAGATTTTTCGGTTAGAACTGGTTCAAATGGCTGAGCCTCGACCATCTCAATGAATTCAGATGCAATACCAATTCCTGTATGGTCTGGTGGGACTGACGCATGGCCGCCCTTGGTATTGATTGTAACGTGCAACTCGATATTGCCTTTTTCACCAGTAGAAGGGTTTGCCATTAGCTTTCCATCGACCTCCTCGACGCCGCCACCTTCATCAACAATCATCAAGATTGAGTCTTCACCATATCTGTTGAGGACCTCTTGACCGAGGTACTTGGATGTCTTATAGCCACCACTTTCCTCATCAGCGCCGAAGCTGGCAAGGACTGTTCTTCTTGGCTCAAAGCCTTGCTCCAACAGCGCATTCAACGCCTCCAAAATTCCAATGAGATCGTTCTTACAGTCATTAGAACCTCTACCCCACACGTATTTGCCGTCAAAGTGGCCACTGAAGGGTGGGTGCGTCCATCGAGAGATAGTCTCCTCTGGGACAGGGACAACATCCTGGTGAGCCATGAAAAGCAGCGGCTTCAATGATTCGTCACTTCCCTGCAAGGTGAAAAGCAAGCCGTGTTTTGCTACTGTTTCCACTTTGGCTTTTTCATAAACCAATGGGAATGCTCCTTTAAGATATTCATGGAAGTCATTGAAAACGTTCCATCGAGCATCTTCGTCAACTGGGCCCATATCGTCGTAGACCTCGGTTGGCACCCGCACAGATCCTCCGTAAACCGACAACGAATAGTCCCTGTATTCAGCGGTGTTGAATCGACTGATATCTCCAAATTGGTCTTGAGGAACCAATCGATTCGCTTGGGGACACACCTCTTCACTGTCTACATAGTAATCCAAGTGTGGCCGCAATTCAAGCGTCCAAAGATGCTGATATCCCAGCCAGCCGGCTGCACACAGCGCAGCTCCCGCAGTTAAGAACTTTCCTACTCTGCGGGTTTTACCAGCAAAGCTCGAGCCCACAGTTTCACTGTACTTCTTTTCGTCCAACCCCTTCATTGTTCGTCCGTCTGAATGCAGCCGAATGCTCCCTTTTATAGCTATCAATACCCTGGTATCGGCCTCCGCTGGTTCCTACCACCGCACTTGCCGATCCTTCCTCATCCAGTGGACAACGGGATGGGGGTACGTGTTTGAGCCGCCAGGGATAACTGCGGAGACGGCCTTTGAGTGGGATAGAGCAATTTACTATCCGAAGGACAATTGTCTGTTGACTGTCCATCAGGATCAAGTGTGACCATGCTGACATTGAATAACGGTTGGTAAATGATTGGCCGAAAAGGACAGCGAGCAGAATGCGGATGCTCATGTTGCAAATTCATGACGCCGTTTAAGCTGTTTCTAAGAGCTAATTATTACGGTTGGTTATTCCATACTCCTCGGTCCCCTGAGATGATGAGATGATTTGTCTTGGCAATTGAAGATTAGTTACTAATCTTAGGGTGGTCAATCTTACGTTGCACAAAATTACTATTTAGCGGGGGTAATTTGCCTGTGATAGTGTTCCTAACGATTAAATATCCAGTGCCGAGATAATGAGCCTTGGAAATTTGTACTTATTGTATATAAGGTTGAGTTATCCGGCGGCAGATCTCTAAACGATTGCCAGCTATGTTCCTGTTCTTGACGACAGTACTGATTGGAACGGGGTGGATGACAGCAGTTCTTGGTCAATTGGTAATAGCTTCCAATGAACCAGGCTACGTTGAGTTTCCCTTTTCATTGGTGAAACATTCATGCGATGACCAGATTTCTCAGAATGCGCAGTTCGTCAATGATCGGAGTTCCAGTGTCCTTTCTATGCCAATCATCAATGAGCAGTATTATTATAGAATAGATGTTGGCTTGGGTACTCCACCCCAACCATTGCAATTGTTGATTGACACAGGGTCTTCCGATATGTGGGTCCTCGACGGGACCGATCCGTATTGTGCCTCAAATGAGCACGAGAATGAGACGTATAACGCGACGAACCAATTTGATTGCTCAATAACGGGCGTGTTTGATCATCAGGCTTCATCCACCTTCAACACCGTCCATGACGGATTTCGGATCAAGTATGGCGACCATACATTTGCCGAGGGATCTTTTGGAGAGGACGACTTTACCTTCGGAGATGTGACTGTTCATAACCTCGGCTTCGGTATTGGTACGTTGGCTAATTCTACTATTGGAATTCTGGGGATAGGGCTTAAAGACAATGAAGCTACCAGGGTTAAGAACGGGTCTCGTGTTTTTACATATGACAACCTTCCTATCCAATTGAAAAATCAGGGCCATATAAATAAAGTGGCATACTCTCTTTTTACAAATAGTGCAAGTGCAACAAGTGGAAACCTGCTTTTTGGAGGAGTGGATAGATCAAAGTACACAGGTGGACTATGGACAGTGCCATTGAAAAACTTGAGACCCGACAGAAATGAGAATGCCACAGAATTTACTGTTGAAGCACAAACAATCACTGTCACGGATGATGGATGCTATGAGGAGACGGTTAACACCCATGGTGTAACCGCGTTGCTAGATTCTGGAACCACTCTTACCTATCTTCCTGAATCAGTTATTGATGGAATTGCCAAAAAGTTTGATGCTGAATATTCGCCAGATCTCGGGGGCTACATTCAGCCCTGTAGCTTTGCAACATCGGATCATTATATTACCTACTACTTCTCGGGGGTTCCTATCAAAGTTAATCTGAAGGAGACATATTATCCTGCCACTCTCAATAACGGAAAGCCCCTAACTAACGATGCAGGTGAAGAGATGTGCATTCTTGGGTTTACCCCTGTCAAAAACAGTAGAGATGCCATACTCGGAAACTCGTTTTTACGGTCGGCCTACGTCGTTTTTGATCTTGAGAATCTGGAAATTTCCTTGGCACAGGCCAATACAAGCCCTGAGAACGATCCGGATGTGCAAGTGATTAATGATGCAATTCCTGGAGCAAGGCCCGCCAATGAGTATGTCCCAAAGGCTAATCCAATGGGCTGTGGAATGACTGGTGTGCCCTCGCGTATCCAAACTTCCACTACTAGAACTACATCTAGGTCGAGGCCGTCAATAACTACCACAAGTATTGCGACTGGCAGTGGGAGTCTGTCAAATGATTATACACCAACTGCAACATTCACTACAGCTGTGGAAGCAACAGAGCCGCTATCATCTGTCACCACGACGACGTTGTCGACACCTACGGGCGAAGTAAACGACAGTGGGGGAAATGAAGAGGGAATTTTTGACATAATTGACTCAATAGGTGAATCAGCAGTTGAAGGCATTTGGATGGGCGCTAGCACCCTGGCGTCCATCCCGTTTGGAAATGAAGGGGATGATAGCGAGCTAAGTTTCCCCGGGATGTCATGGATTCAGGAGGAGACACGGTCACTACCGCATCCTAGTCCAATGGAAGAGGTTCTAACAGATGATTCAAGTTCTATGGATCCTCTCTGGGGTCTTTCAAAGCTTTCGCAAGAAAGCGATCCGTTATGGGATGTGAAGCGGTTGCCAAGCTATAATAAAGGTGCTGTAGATCCTGCGCCGGCGCCTGCTTCTGATATCTATTGGGCTGTCTCACAAAACCAGGATCTCCACCAAGAAGCATCCATTCCAACCCCAGCTACAGATATTCATTGGGCTGTTTCACAGCTAAATCAAGAAACACCCGAAACCTCTATTCCCGCTCCTGCATCAGATGTCTATTGGGCCATTTCCCAGCTGCCAAGCGCAAATAAAGTTGGTAGTCTGATTTCGGGTTCTGGTTCCCATCAGGCAAATGTTAATGGTGCAAATAATGTGGCTACGCCGAGCACAGCTGCTGCTGAGCAGCTTTTTGTGGCTAACCAGATTCAATATGCCCCTGCACCCCAAGTGACAATGTCTGTCAACCATTCAGATCCACTGTGGGCACAAAAGTCGCTTCCAGTACAAAACATTACCAACGCTCTATGGGCCACATCAATGCTACCGAGCCCTTCTGTTGGGCTGGCCAGCGGCAATGGTGTTACACCTGATGAAGCACCCTCACCATTAAATCCAGAGCCAACGACTTCTCTCTTGCCATTTACTACCCACATTGATACTGGAGAGCGCTATGCGGAGGCCGTAGGAGTGGGTCCATATGGCGAAACGTTTAACGTTGTTCAAGGGAACAAGAGTAACAAGTACCTAGGTTTGGATGCATCTGCTTTGCAGGGGCCCCCGGATCCTGCATTGCTGAAACATGAATTGGACGTTTCTTCTAACAGATCAACCCTGTTACTTGGAGGACCCAAAGGCCGAGACGTCAATTCCAGTATTATTTCAACGGCTACCTCGATCCAGACAGTAGGTTCAAAAATTGCCGCTCCTGACGGTGGGGGAAAGAGTCGACCATCGGAAGATGATACAGTGTACGTTCCTGCAACCGACGAAATGGAGGTTGATCAAGTCACAGATGCTGCAGCTTCTAAGAAGAATGGCTCCTGGCTCTTGACCTTATTCGCGTCCATACTGATATGGTGTGCGCTCTAGCTCAAGGATGAGCACATTTTTTAGCATAATGTAGTAATCAATCCACCGCCCCATCGATCAGCATAGTTAGCACAGCCAATATTCCTCATATAAATGTCTTGCGCCTGCAGATCAGTCCCTGATGTGCGAGCGGCTTCCACATTAAGAAGTGGAAGGAACTATCCTGCGCTTTTTCCCTTGTATCGTTTATAGCGACTTTTGTCAGGTTTCTGTATTCCAGTCGGTGTTCGATTCTAATCACCGAGACTAGGTTCGGGTCGGGGGGGTCTGCATATTCTCATCGACTGAGGTTTCAGCTTTTCAGAACACGATTTCCATGCCCCTGAACCGCTTCCACAACAAATTGCACACGGTCCAGTCACCGTTAGAATGGCTTCTCGTATTCAAATAGACAAACAATCCTGCCACGTGCAAACTGACCTCGGTACTGTGCGGCTCGCTCACGCTCTCGATTCCGCGGGGTATCGGCTTGGTTTGTTCTTGGCTGTTTGTATGGCAAAGGTTTAGAGGCCGTATCTTGGCGGGTTTTAGCAAGAGATGTGTTTGTTAGTGGACTCTCTTGTTCGGGTAGTTCGGTATAATGATGACCTGCTGGGAGTTGTATATAGGAGCGAACAACAACTGACATATATATACAAGGGAGGAAGCAATACAAGACCGTTCAAGGCACATAAAACAACAAGGGAGAGACAGCCAATTGACGACGAAAGTCGGATAATGAACTCATCTAACAATGAAAACATGATTGAGGAATCAAAAACGTTGGTGAATGATGTCACGTACATCTTACCAATCAGAGGAATTGACAGGTCGATCCACGCACAGACCACGGAATTTGTCACAGAATGCCCCACATTGGCAAAGTGTATGGGCGTTTTCGTTGATTTACGACTCGCCAAGTACGTCTCACTACAAGACTAAGTAAACACGAGATCGCGAGGTCTTGCTAGGCTATACAGTCTTACCGGGTTAATGAGCAATATGGCGGTAGGCTATACAGCAAACCAAAACTCGGGCCGGGAGTACCCCTGAAAATAATAATAATAATAAAAAAAAAAAAAAAAAAAAAAAAAAAGAGAAAACTAGCTAAACTGTCAGGGGTGCGAGTAACCTGTCTTACAGTCACCCGAATCCTTGCAATATTAAACCAATGTTGACATGCCCGTTACTGGGAAGGGAAAGAGATGACCGATCACCGTTGAATCGGTATCCCTTAAGAAAGATGAAAAAAACCGGTTAAACCGCCGCTCAAACAGTGAAGCAGTTGTGGAACTGGATCTTCTCTATAATTAGCCATAGCCAGATCAATGAACTAATTATCTTTCTCGTAGCAACAGTAGAAAAAGAAAAGAATGTGGACAAAAAAAAAAAAAAAAGCGGGGATGCCGAGGTGTGCATATTCATATTCACATTCCCATCAGCAACGTAGTCCCTGAGATAATGTTAGATGGTTGAGCCGCAACTTATATAAAACCAAGAACGCACAACTCTGGACAATTGGGACTATAGAGTATAGGAATGGACCAAGCTCTTTTGGAATGAACGCCTGTAACGAACCATCTGGCTTGAGTGTGTGAAATATGTCCACTCACACAAAATGAATATGATAGTGTGTCAATCATTCCCTAACCAGGAAACGAGCTGCATAGAACTATGCATACGCCTAATCCAGTGGAGATCATCGGAGGGGAAGGATTATCTGTAGAGCTGGCTTAGTCCAGGTTAATAGACCTAAATTAGTGGCTTGTTGGTCGGTGGTGTTGAAGAGACAGACCCAAACTTGTTCTTCCGACGACTTTCAGGCTTTTCGTAGACCCAAGGATGTTAGTTTTGCTTTGATCAGCAATAGATTTAACCGAAGCGGCAGGTATCCGTACATATGTGAGCTACAGGCTTGGAAATTAGCATGTGAATATGACGGCTGATAAAGGAAAGAAGTGGAGACTATCATGTATAAAAGGCTTTTCCAGGCTGAAGAGGATAAAAAAAGAAACCCCCCCACAAATATTAGCCGGTCTTTCGCATTTTTCTCTTCCTTCTTTCCCTAGTCTCTCGTTTCACTAATTGCATGGCCTTCTAATGAGTCGACAAAAAGAATTGGAGTTGGATCAAACTCCAACGGTGGATGGAGCACGGATGAAAGCTCACAGCGTCGCTCAGATAGCGGCCCTTATAAAGAAAAACCTGCTGCTGATGCAGAGGTCGTGGTTCTGGACCCTCATTCGGGCCCTGATTCTACCAGTAGCGTTCATTGTGTTTATGGTAAGTCCGCAGCCGCCGTCATTCCAAAAAGTTGAACTAACAAGTATCCTTAGGGCGAAGCAAAGCACTTCTTTGTGCCGTATTCTGTCTACGGCGTTTCAGACCCATTTAAGATACCCTCAATTACCGACAAAATTGGCAGCAGAAAAGTCGCATATTACGCAGATGACGGAGTCGAGTTGACCGACGAGATGCGACGAATCATGAATGTTGCCTTGAAGCATGTTCCGAACGACCAGATCCACGTCCTGGACAGTAAAGATCAGGTCACCCAAGTGTGCAGCCAAAATTTGAAGGGTGCAAGCCACTGCTACGGCGCTGTCGAATGGCACGGCATTGACCTGGAGAAGAAAGTGTACAATTACACTCTCCGGGGAAATTCAGGATTGGAATACATCAATATCCCAGCCCAGGATTCAGACATGGACATGTGGATCTTGCCCTTGCAATGGGCTATCGACAGTGCAATCACCAACATGACCGAGGTGCCAAACTCCATGTCATTCACCAAGCAAACCCAAAAGGAAAACGAGCAGCAAACTAACAAGGTCTTCACCAAGACCACCATTAACTGGATTGCCCCTGCCCTGTTCGTGGCAATGATTGGTGTTATTTACCATCTCACAGGCGCAGTTGCCTATGAGCGTGAGATGGGAATGTCAAACCTACTGTCCTGCATGGGCGTCAATACTTTTGCCCGCTTCTTTTCCTATCATGTGTCCTTCACTGCTATTTATTTCCTCTCGTGGGTCTTGGTGCCGGTTGCATACAGCCAGATCGTCTATATTGATTGCTCACTGGCAATTCTAATCCTCTATCATATCCTCTCCGGTTTGTCCATGGTTTCCTTCTCCATATTCCTCGGCACGCTCTTTAAACAGGCCAACATCTCGGGTATCGTGTCGTCCTGCCTGTCAGTTTTTATGGCCATCGGTACAACCATGCAAACCAGGATTTCCGATGATCCAGGACATCAACTGAGTGCCGTGTATGCCTTGACCTTCCTGTTCCCACCTTCAAATTACGCCTACTACATGTCAACCATCTCTCGTTTCCAAAAAGACGCCATTGCCACTAACATGGTTGACGATGCCCCAGACACGGATATTAAGCTATACCTCATTTTCGTTGCTGCTGCAATTCATGTGTTTGCTTACTTTGGTCTGGCTTTCCTCACCGAGAAATTGATCCATGGTTCTCATCGACCCCCGGAGACTTCGCCTCATACTGGTGCCGACACGGCTGTTAAGATCAATGGCCTATACAAGAGATACAAGGTGGGAAATATGTTCAGAAAGCGACCGCCTGTTATTGCTGTCAACCGTCTTTCATTGGATGTTGGTCTGGGCCAAATCATGTGTCTCTTGGGCGCAAATGGATCTGGTAAGACAACTACTTTGGAAATGGTATCGGGTATTCAGAGACCTACTGACGGGTACATTGTACTCAGTCCTGGTAGTAAGCTTGGTATCTGCCCGCAGAAGAACGTTCTATGGGATAAGCTTACCGTTCGTGAGCACGTGGAGATTTGGTCAAAGTTGAAGGGTGTTCCTTCCTCACAAATCAAGCAAGCTTCTAGCGACCTTATTGACCACTGCGATCTTGGAATTAAGCATCGTCATTTCAGTGCCAGCTTGAGTGGTGGACAAAAGCGAAAGCTTCAGTTGGCCATAATGTTTGCTGGTGGTAGCAATGTGTGCTGTGTGGACGAGGTATCGTCTGGTTTGGATCCAATCAGTAGAAGAAAGATCTGGGATATCATCTTGGCTAAGCAAGGGTCTGTCAGTATTATTCTAACGACCCACTTCTTGGATGAAGCTGATTTGCTCTCAGACAAAATTGCTATCCTTTCAAAGGGTAACTTGAAAGCTGAAGGCTCCACGGTCCATCTTAAGGAGTCCCTTGGTAGCGGTTATAGAATTTTCGTTGCCCAGCATGGTACAGGCAAAGAAGAAATCATTGAGCTTAACAGTGCTAGGGAGGTCCTAGATACAATTTCCCATCTGGAAAAAGCAGGCAGAGAATATCGGGTTGCTGGCCCTTCACTGGAGGATGTTTTCCTGGGCGTGGCCAAGGCCGACCATGCTAAAGCGACCCAGATCAGCGCACAAGAGGTCGATCCTTCAGAGAGCCACACATCGTTTGATATGTCTGAAGATGAAGACACCCTTGTAAACAGCAGTTATGCCAAGCGCATCGCTGAAGGGCTTGCAACTGAGGAGCCAAGGGGTGAAACTGGTCTCTGGCAGCAAACATATACGATGATGAAGAAGAGGTTGATTGTTTTTAGGCGAAATCCAATCCCCGATATTGCTGCATTCCTGTTGCCAATTATCGTTGCTGCTGGTGTCCGAACCTTCTTGACTTCGTTCAGAGGAGCGGGATGCGCACCGAAGAATCAGTTGACCACGCAGGCGTACACACTCTTCAACTATAGTGCAATTGAGCCCGTTACTGGCCCAGCTACTACTTACAACCACACTAATAACGGTATGCAGGCCTTCATGCAGAATGTTTTGAGCAGAGCACACAACACTACTGAGCAGGAGGTGTACGGATTCTTGACGGAACGAAATACGCTGGTGGATACCTTTAATGAATTTAAGGATTTCGTGCGTAATCACCACACTACTCTCAACCCTGGCGGTGTATTCTTGGATCCCCCTACTGTAGCATACAAACTTGATACAAAATCATACGGTGCATTCGAGGCTACGACTATGATGAACTTCCTGAACAATTTGAGAATGAACGGTACTGTCTCTTTGATTACCAACTATTCTCCATTCCAAGATACTTGGTCTCAAAAGACGGGTGAGACTTTGCAGTATGTGGGGTATTTTGGTTTGGCACTTGCTGTAGCTCCTGCCTTTGCTAGTTTATATCCAACGTTTGAGAAGGTTAGCAAGGTTCGTGCTATGCAGTACTCAAATGGTTTGAAGATGCTTCCATTGTGGGTCTCGTACACTGTTTTCAGCTGGGTCCTATGGTTAGTCAGTGGTGCAATCATGATTGCAATTATGGGTACCGCTACAAGTCACATTCTAGGCTTGGGGTACTTGTATGGTGTATTTGTCCTTTACGGCTTAGCTGGTGTGCTTTTCGCATATGTTATATCCCTTTTCGCTCGTTCACAGCTGGCTGCATTCGCATTAGTCGCAGCTTTACAGGCTATCCTATTCCTGCTCTATCTCTTGGCCTATCTTTGTGTTGAGGCATATGCTAGTCCAGAGTACATCCCGGGTTACATTTTGATTGTCCACTTCTGCATGAGTATTCTCGGACCTATCATTCCAATGTCAAGAGCCTTGTTCGTTTGCTTGAACTTGTTTGGTGTGATTTGTGACGACAAAGGTGAACAGATTGATTACCTTGGAAATATGATCGTCTACGGAGGTCCGTATGTGTATCTTATTATCCAAGTCATCATCTATTTTGGCTTTATTCTTTGGTGGGAATCTGGGTCATATAGACTTAGCTTTGCACTGATGCGACAGCGACTGAGGCTACGAAAGAACAAGAATCATGATGAGAACCAGGCAAGCCCTGATAGTGGATTCACATTCGAAAAGAAATCGACTCCTCCAGAGGTTCTAGAAGAGGTGCAGCGTGTTGAGAACTACCCAGATGACTATGATGATGGATTGAGACTTGACCATGTCACCAAAGTGTATGGAAAGAATGCGGTTACTGACGACGTCACTTTTGGCGTGCGAAATGGGGAATGCTTTGCTCTACTTGGACCAAACGGTGCAGGAAAGACTACAACATTCAATATGATCCGTGGCGAGGTGGCTATTACTGATGGTGAAATTTATGTCAATAGTATCCCTGTCAGTAAACATAAGACTCAAGCTCGAAGTCGTCTTGGTGTATGCCCTCAGTTTGACGCTATGGACAAGATGAAGGTTGTTGAAATTCTCAAATTCTATGCTCAACTTCGGGGACTCTCAAATATTCAGTATCATGTTGACAAGATTATCGATGCTGTTGGTATTGAGAGGTTCCGTGATAGAATGGCAAGCAAGTTGAGTGGTGGTAATAAGAGAAAGCTTTCTCTCGGTATTGCCCTGATCGGCGACCCATCAGTTCTTCTGTTAGACGAACCGTCTAGTGGTATGGATGCTTTCGCTAAACGTATCATGTGGAAGACTCTTTCGCGAGTATCTCATGGCCGTTCAATTGTTTTGACCACGCATTCTATGGAAGAAGCTGATGCACTTGCCAATCGAGCTGGTATTTTAGCAAAGAAAATGCTGACTGTTGGTTCTACTGATCTATTGCGAGATATTCATGGCCGCGCTTATCATGTTCATATTGTTTGCAAGTCTGCGCCAGCAACGAGCCATGATGAAATGATGTCTCTAGTGAACTGGATCCAGCAGCAGCTTCCAGGAGCTGAAGTCGGCGATCGACTATATCAAGGTCAAATCAAAATGTCTATTCCAGTGCATGGCAATATTAAGGTCTCAGATATCTTCAAGCTTTTCGAGCATTACAAGGAACAGCTCGGAATTGAATCTTACTCCGTTGCATCTACAACGTTGGAGGAAGTATTCTTAAGGATTGTCGGGGAACATAACATTGCAGAGGAAGGCTATGAAAAAGCCCAACCCCAATCCCCGCAAACCCTAATGCATTAACAGCCCTAAAAGGACATCAAAAACGAACAATTAATGAAATTTAGATGATGCTGTTTTTTCTTCTGTGTACAAAATATTATAATGTTAGTAATTTAATGATGAGTTATTCACATTTAACACTTTCTAAAGTGCCTTCCTTTTTGCGTTATTTTGCTCTCTCACTACTGACCAGGCCTGCGATGTTTTGGCATGCGACGGGTGGTAAACTCGTGTATATTTCTACTAATTAATACAAATTGATGCATAAACTCTCCAGTTTATAAGTCATGGTTTTTAAATGTGGTCTTCCATTCGGCCATGCAATTGTTGCAATATTCAACGAGCGAATTAATTTCATCACTGGCGTTTTCTCCCATAAGAGAAATGTCCTTTTTCACATTAGAGCACAGCTCCAGTTCAGAAACCAACCAGTTCCGCCATTCACTCATTATCATTTCTCGTTCTATACGATCCAGGAGCTTCAGTGTCACCAGCAGTCGGTTTCTCCTGAAGCCAACTTCATTTCTCATCTTGTGAACTTTACGTGAAAATGCCAAGCTCCTTTTATCCAAGCTCATACCTTCCGCAGGAACCAAGTTGTAATCAGTTACGTCAAAGTCGTCATTATCAAATGGCACGAGGTGCACAAGAGATTTGAATTTCTGGTAGCAAACCCCTGTAGGCTCCTCAGCAAATTCATTGCCTTCATTGATTAAATCATTCAGGTCACTGATGTAAATTGATCTCCTCATCACAGAATCTGATGATGGGACCATGTGAATCTTCTTGGAAAGGCTAGTAGCCGATTTTTCGGTCCAATATGCTTTTGTAGTCATTCCTGTTAAAATAGCATTCATACCAACTGACACGAAGAGAGCTAGTAGTATAAACCGATTAAATGAAATTTCTTTCCAGAGCTTCTTCATTCCACCAGTTAACAACATCAGAACACTTGAAAATACACTGATAACCCATCCAGCAAAGAACTCATAAAAGACCTGGAACATTCGAAAGCGACTTACAACAACAGGACGACTCAGCAAGGACGATGTATCCCTTTCAGATTGATCTGAAGATACAGTAGCCGCTACCGGTAAGTTCGCGGGATCTGTTTGATCATCAGACTTACCAATGGGGCTTCCAAGCTTACCAAAAAGTCTTACAGCTGTAACAGCCATGCCCCTTTTACCCAACTTCGCTCGACTTTCTGCAATGCGTTTTGCAATAGTTTTGGACTCGATAGTGAAGTGGTGATATACCAAGCTCTCCACAACATTTTTCATTAATGTTCGAGACCTGATCCATTCAACGCTGACATACACCGCAAGCTTCGATTTCGTTTTAGCAGATGTCGTTACCACAAACCTTGTGGCGATATAAAATACATCCCCATGGGGAAGTTCCCAAGGAGTTCGTCTATCATAGACAATATATGAAACATTCTCATCCATTTTTTCAACGCGCTGCATGTTTGCAACTCTAGCCACTTTCTGGCCAGATGGCCCACTGCCCATGAGCACCCCGTTTGATTTCAAAACGTAAGAAATTTCTCTTTCCAAATGATTGGCATTATTGTATTTCCATGGCGAAATCAGGAGATCATCTCTTCGATAGAGCGAGGAGTCCGTGTATCGGAAAACGGGGGATTTTTCACCAAATATGATATGGAATAATGTTTTTGCGGATACGTCATACTCTTTATCAATGACCTTTTTATCCATTGTGCTAGATAAATCAATCTGGGTCGGCGATGAAAATAAAGGTGGACGAGACATTGATTCTCGTGAAGACTTCTTTGACTTGGTTCCCAGAAGGTATTTTTGCATCAGTCTTTTGTTAGTAGCCCCCTCTTCAGCAGCCTCCCCAACTGTAATGGATGCGCTACCATCACCATCATCCTCACCGGAATTAGTAATCTCTTTCTTTATCTCCGAACCCATCTTTTTCAATTTGCTAATAATCGTTTTGAGATCATCAGGGCTATTATTCGTTTTCAGGTCAATCAAGAGCTGCAGTCGTTTTTGCACTACCCGTCCTGAATCTAGGAAGATCCTACACATGCCGCTTGTGCCGTTATCAGTTAAGAGATATAATGTGTCCCAGCTAGTACTCGCATGGCCTTCCACGCTGACAAAAGTTTCTAATGGTTGTTTCACGAGTCCGGCGAATCCAAAAATATGTGCATACATGTAAAAATTGCGAGGGGTCACAAAAACCCTCGCGGGCAGTTCTTGCTTGGGATTTGGAGACAGCATAGCTCTAAAGACCATAACAACTTTATCCATTGGGTCATCGTCAACCAAATTCTGGAAAATTGCACGCATTTGAGCATCCTGTGATCGCAGATCGTAAGGGTAATAACTGGGATATTCTAGTTGGGTCAGCGGAGCTAATTTTGTTGACGAGGGATCAGTCTTGTCCTCGCTTTTACTCGAAATTTGTGCAGTGGTTTGATACAACGCCCAGTTCACACTACCCCAGTAATTTGCAGTAACTGCAGTTGGGACTCTTGTCGGGGTAATAAAAGCGTTGGAAATTATGGACTCTTGGGCCATGGAGGTCGGCATCGGAGAATTTAATAATGGTGAAGGTGCCAGCGACATACTATACGGTCCAATTGTACTGAAGCAACTTGAGCTCTTTTCGTTTTCCTTTGGAGAGAGTGTTAGAGATTTTCCTGAAGTCATTAGTTCTTGAATAGCAGTAGCCTGTTGAGTTGACAGGAATTCACTAGTACTAACCGCACTATACTTGTCTCCAGTACTAGCAGCGCCATTAGCATTTTGCGTAATGGAGCCAGCGTTAGCACTAGAATCAGAGTGAGTCCTGGCATGTACCAATTCCGTATCTACAGATGTATTTGCCGTAGATGCAAACTCTGGGAACAATGGAGGAAGCTTTTGGAAGGCAAATGTGGTATCCGCATCCCTCTCCTTTTGGAGAACTAAGCGTTTTGAGACTTCAAACACCTGAAGCCAAGACTTCAAATCCGCCAAAGTTTCTGCTTGGACAATTAGTGTGTTATCCTTGGTTCTGATTTCGAAGCAGAACCGACGGTCTTCGTTCGGTTCTGGGGAAACGTTACACAAGAGCACCCCAATCTTATCACTTTCCTGTACATAGGTCTTGTTGGGGGACAGAACCAACCAGCCAAACATTCCGTTCTTTACAAACGCCCATCTTCTGACCCACACTTGTCGTGCTGGTTTTATCGAGCTTTTGACAAACAGCCATCCGTGCTTCTCATCTGCTGTGTCGGAGCTATCTGGCACAAAATGGGATATTGTGGACATTTGGGGTGTATAGTCGTTGAGATCCCTGGATGGAGTCATTTGAGAAACCGTTGCTTCCTCCATCTCCTTGCGCACCCGGAACATTTCCGCTTCAATTGGCTTTAGCGACGAGGCGACAGCTTTCGACCATGACTTGATTCGATGCATATCTATCCCGACCAGGTGGAATGCGGGGTCTGAAAGCAGTATTGTGTTTGTCTTCAATAGCCACGGTTCAGTTAATGTATCGATAATGAGCGTGTCCAATTGTCTTTGTACAGTTGCAGTGATGCAACAAAGGTCAAAACATGACTTGATGTATGTCTTGTGAGCCTCAGACAGCTGGAAAGCGTCTTCACGCAATGAAGAAGGCTCTTTGTTTTTGGAAACTGCTGCATATCTGGAAAGTACGTTATCGTACCGTGCTTGGTTGCTTTCAAAGTTCCTCCGTGCTTCCTTATAGCTGCGCATCCCCGTCTTCATGAAGTCGCCAATGTTGGACAGCGCCCTGTTTGACTGATTCTTGACCCGGCCGATAATTTCCGTCCAAAAGCATTTCATTGCCTCGGCATACCTCCTCATTACCAGCATTGTATAATCGTGGTCAATTATGCCCTGGGTAACAAACTCGGGCACAAACCTCGCAATGAGGAAGTTGACGATATCCTGGAGCGCTACAATTAATATTCGTTAGCATTTCCAAAGGTACACTATGATTGCGTGGCCGCTTACCTTCCATTTCATGGGACAATCGTGACATTGCCTTTGAATACGAGTCGAGCCAGCGATCGACAGATTCAAATTGCTCGTTGATATGGTTCATACTGGCCCTGAAAGTGGGACTATCTAGAGCAGCCTCCTTGAAGGAGACTGCAATCAATGCGAACGGATTGCCACCCGACTTTGATTCTGACGAACTCGCTCGCTTTGAGCGATTCTCCTTGGGCGACGACGGAACTTCGTCATTTGGCGCTGACTCTTGGTCCCTATTCGCCGTTACCGAACTATCAGACTGAGTTCGATCCAGTGCGCTTGGCCGTGTGGTAGACTCTTCCATTGGGTTACGCTAAGCTTTAGGGAGGAGTCAATATTTAATATAGTGCGGAGAACAGAGAGCAATCTACGCTCATCGGCCTTGTTTCGTTTTATGCCGGTGGGACCAACGGGGGCTGCTTAGAACGACCAGCCGTGACAATCGTAATTAATTAATGCCTCTACCGCGGGTGTTTCTAGAATTGGACTCGCGGGCAGTGTCCGGACGGATAGTCGTAGAGCTATTTGAGGATCGGGTTCCGAGAAGTGTTGAGAAGTGAGTGTTGTTACATTTTTGTCCCCAGATATGGCCGTAGCCTCAAGCTAACCAGCGAATAGCTTCCGAGCATTGTGCACGGGCGAAAAGGGCACAGCAGACGGGGTTCGTCTGTGTTATCAAACAAGCACATTTCATAGAATTGTGGCCCCGGAGTTCATCATACAAGGCGGCGATATCGTCAACAACGACGGCACGGGTATGTTAGTCTTTTTGTTTCCATCAACCTCGTGCTAAAGGCCTTTCTAGCTGGCGAATCTATCTACGGTGGATGCTTTGACGATGAAAATTTAGGCTGGAACGACATGTCCGAGTCTGGCTTAGTGTGTATGGCCAATTGCGGTCCAAACACAAACACCAGTCAATTCTTCATTACAGTAAGTGTCCTCCACCAATGCCCTTGCAGCGTGTACTAATTGCCTTTGTCTATCTAGCTACGTGAAACCCCGTGGTTAAAAGATTCAGTCACGGTCGTCGGCAGGATTGTCAATGGGATGGACGTAATTCATGACCTGCGCAACGTAATCGTAGATGAAAATGACCGTCCCATTAACGGCGAAGAGGTCACTATCACACGCTGTGGTCAGCTGGAGTTTAAGAAAAAACCCAAAAAGAAGGAACCCCAGCCCCAGACCCCGGACCCCCTACCACCACCTCCTCAATCAGTACCCGTCAAAGCCGACAACCAACATCATCCCCCTCGGGCCGCTAAAAAACAACCCCCTCGCACCCGACCAATTGCTGAGTCCCCGCAAGTAATCCTCAAGGGCCGCGGAGCTATGAAGTATAAGGAACACCACAACCGTTCTTCGCGTCGGAACCCGTCTCCAGATTATGGCCGCTTACGGTAGCTCCCCTTCCGCTTTGGGAAACCCACCTTCCCAATGAGGACCACAGCGTCGATCTACATTCCTCTGGCCAACTTCACAGCATTGCCAAATAATACGCTACTGGCTACTCTCCTGGCAGAGACCGTACGAGATGCCCTATTGGCCCATCTGTGCAGTCGTGTAATTATACACTACAAGACTCGCCTAAAAGAAAAAATAAAAAATCTCCCAGCTCATCGATCATCATCAAACAAAATGCTCGCTCTTACCCCTGAGAAAAAGTTAACATCCAACTTGCTTTTTCCCTCTTAGACACGTAACTCGCGCGGTTTCACTTGCTGTTTACACTCGACCCTCCTATCTAGACACTTTTCGCATGCAAACAGCAGCCAACAATTTATAAAAGGCGAATTGCTCATCGAAAAATACGGAAAGCTTTCTATCCACACTTTCCGCAACAAGCAAAGCCCTTCAAAGACCCCCGGCGACCGTTGAGGGATCGGCATTAATACTAGATTGGCATGAACATAAAAGCCTCCTTTCGGCCTGCGCATGGCCAGATCCTTGCAGCACACCACCTGGCCGTGCGTCCAATTCAATAATATCAGCCTCCGCTCATCAGCAATGTCCTCTATTACGAAAATACCCCATCACCTTGTATAGCCAGTATACACAAGCCAATAGCCACTCTTAAATCATTCGCCCTTATATATAACCTTATCCCCTTCCCCCTTAAATCTCGCTCTTGCGCTCGTACATACATTCCAAAGTGGGTCACGTGACCGTTGTTGTTGTTGAAAAATATCCGCGACAACGCGCACCCCGCTGTTTTGAATAAACACAAGGCGCGCAATGGTATTTATAACGTAATGGGCCCAGTATGGACAGAATTCCTGGTGTTTTCCGGCTACCATACGTACCATTGAACTAGCATACGATGCCTGGAGGCTCTCTTGCGGCGGAGAGAGTTCCCCTAATCAGCCTCAGTCCTAATAAGTTTGCATCTCCGACCCGGAAGAAGACTCCTCGGTCTGCGAGGACCAGTCCGTTCAAGGCTCGGACAATTGACCAATGCATTGCACCCCCGCTGTTTCCTCGGCCGCGGCCCAAAGCAGTACGGCATGCGTCTTCAGCAAAGGTGAGTTACATGTGGTGGAATCAGCGAGGAACTTTTACTGACTGTGGTATTGTTAGTTGTTGGCATTACGGCTAAAGACCCGTCTGCGATTAGCTCACTACAAAGTAGTTACAGATCAGACGAGGACCCCGTTTGGCGAACTGCCGCCTCCAGATTGGTGGTCAGTTCGAGCGTATGCTGAGGCAACCAATTCGAAGGTGGATACGACACAACTAAGATTCCAGCCACCGCCAAAGCTGCGGCTAAGTGCTGCTGCTAAAGTCACGAAGTCACGATCTGATCCAGTAACCCCGAGGAGGGCCAATTCGGATCCAACATCGGCCTACACTCCCTCGTTGGGAGCTGCTCGAAGTTTATTAAAGCTCGGCCTTTCCTGATAATTTTTTCCTACTTCTCTTCTAATGAACCGACCCACGCTTAATATTTAATCAATTCTCCAATCCCGTGTAATATATCGTTCTTTAATGTTAATCTAATGTGTTTCTTTTTTTTTTTTTTTGTTTCTTTAGAAACGGGTGCTCATAACTACTTGGACAGAATGGTATCTATAGCTCGTTGTCGATGAGAAGACTCAGCAAAGAGTGCTCGGATGAGATGGACTAACTCAGAAGGAGAGAAATCGATGAGGGCATTGTCGTTGAATAAATACATAATGTCAACGAGCTTGCTTTGCAGGATCTCACCAAAGTATTGAAATTTGATCCATGAGGGAATATAGAAAGCTGCCAGGCTGGAGGTAGCAGCCGATGTAGCTTGTGTCGTCCGCGGATCTTTGAACAGGCTTTCAAGGTTAGACGTTTGCTGAATAAGCAAGGTCAACTCGTTACACTCTGCCTCTGAAATGTCCTCCTGAGATTCTATTCCGCTCATGATAGAAGTCACCATTGCCTCCAAAAGAGTACCTACCATGCGACACACCAACGGAAACGAACCATGGTGCGACCATTGCGCAAAGCTCTTTTCCAACAACAGACAGCAATTGTTTATGGCTTTCTTGCAGGTGTGCAGATTGCCTTCCGGGTTGCAATCCCTGAATCCTCGTGCATCCGCCAACAAGGACGTTAGTTCACTTTGCTTCTGGTCTATCAACTCGTATATGCTTCGGTTTGCTTGTTGAGCAAGCAGGTTGCGGTCTTCCGTTGATACCAACGGTATTTCGCCATCATTAATGCTGGATAGTAGAGCCATCAAGTCATTGTACAGAATGACCTTCTCTGTGTAAATTAGCGGTGTCAATGCACGGTACAATGCAAACATGTCACTCAGTTGGCGGCTCAACATATCCTCATCCGACGTCTTAACTTCATTAATAAAATCCCCTATCAAGTGCTTCAGTCGGTCAATGTTCGTTGATACTGTGCAATACAATCCCGGAATATCCTTATTCTCCGTAGCCTCACTACTGGATGCACGCTGAGGTTTTTTCTCCGGCTTCTTTTCTTCTTCTTCTTCACCCCACCCCCAGTCTTCCTCTTCCTCTTCCTCATCGTCATCGCCCCATTCCTTATTCCAATCGTCGTCCTCATTAGCGCTTTTCGGTTGGGTGGGCGTGTTCGCCGTGGCAGTTTGCGCAAACTCGGTATCCAGCTTTCTCACATTAGAGTCTTTCTGACCAAGCTCGCTCCTTATCCTGTCAAGATAACAGGATTTTCTATACAACACCCATTCATTAGGGAAATTCTCTACCCAATATGCCAATTCGGGCCCTTTTGTCCAACCAGCCTCTTGTAGGAACGTGTCAAACTTTTCTATCCTTACGAGCTGTTCTCTGAACTGTTCCAGCTCTCCCGTGTCTACTGGGAAAAGTGATGGAAGTGTGCGGTTAGATAACTCTTGAACTAGCATTGAGCTAAATCGCTTGATTATCGGCACATGCAATTCGCTGGGTTTGAACATGTCATTTAAATACTGAATTGTCGTTTCAAGCGAGTCTGTAAGCGCTCCGACAGTTAATCTATCGGTCTGCTTCTTCTTCAAACTCAACTCCCTTTCTGTCCGCGACGCTGATATGACGTCCGAGTCAAATATCGGCATAAACACCTTCTTTTCCAGCTTCAACAATAATTGTTCCAAACGTGTAGGGCGCGTGTTTTCATCAATCTTTTGAATTGCTTCGTATAGGTTTTCTATAGACAAATCGTCCACCGTCTCGTGTACCCTCATTTTTGTATCTTGTCCATTAAAAGGAACATCAAATACAATAGCCTTGTTCCACCCATTTTGCACACGTTCAACTACATGTCCTTTCAGCAAGCCAATCTCCTCTTTAATATCCGCATGCAAAGCTGTTCCTGGATATTTTGACTCAAACGACTCTATTTTAGCACTGGCGATATCTAACGAAGCCAGCGCTGATGCCAATTCACCAAAGTCAGATAACGAGTTCACTTCGCGAAAACCAGATTGAATCACCCACAAGTCATTCAGCGCGGCTAATATTTCGGAATTCTCTTGTAACTCTCCTGCCAAAATCCCCTCCTTCTCTGTCTCAATTGATTCATTGTCCGCCTCTGCATCATAATCCTTGGTCATTTGTATCAGGTCGTGCTAGTACAATTAGTTTTCTACTTGTTCAAATCTATTGCAATTTCCTTACCAATGTCTGTTTCATCCCTTGTTCAATTCCTTTTTTTGCTTCCTGCAGGTACTCTAGTTGGAACACTTCAGTGTCCCACGTTTCGTCATTGGAAAAGAAGAATTCTTCAGTATCAATAACTGGCGAGGAACCAACGCGTTTCTGCTTCTTCTCCAAGTCCCTTGATGAGTCTGATATCAGCTTCACTAACGTCTGCCTCTCCATTGCTCGCAGCTCTCTGGTCCCCTCCAACTTGCAGTCGTGTGTTGTGAACTTCTTGTGTAACCCTAACCCAATTTGATATTGAGGGCCGTGGACCCCTGACCCCCGTTTCACAAACCTGCACTAATAGCTAGATTACTGGGAAATTTTTCTATACATTAGTTATATGTTGAATTCTTGCTTCAGTAACGGTACTTAGATATAAAATCACTAGAGAGCTCGCTTTGGGGGTATGTTTTCATCGCTAGCAGCTTTCTTTGCAATGAGTGGGCTTTGGAACTTGCCCTTTCGCTTTTTGCTTCCGCTGTCCTTCTTGTTTTCAATGTTCTCAATCTGCATGAGGTTAAATGCCGAAGAAAACGAAGGCATCTTCTCCCTTTGCGGCATTGTCCTACCCAAGAAATGTGCGTATTCCGCGAACTGGGCTTGCGAAAGCTTGGGGAACGTTGACCTCACGACTTTTGTACATTTCACAATACTTGGCTTGATTAGCATATCAAGAGGCTGTTGAGGGATTGCGCCTGAATACCGCTCAATTTCTTCAGGGTGGCTCATATATAAAAGTCCTTTTGCACGCGTCCCTGCAACGAATATGACGCGGCGAGCTTCCTCAAGTTCCTCCGCATCCTTACAATTACTAAGCGAGCTTTCAACACAATTAGGAATAAAAACGACCGGCCATTCCAGCCCTTTGGCTGAATGAATAGTTGTAAGTGTCACGGCGTTGCTATTCTTATCACGCACTTTACCCGTTATTGTTGCTGTAGCCAGGAACTTTCCGAAAGGTGTGAAATTATCACCCAAGTCATCCATCATTTCGTTGGCATCTTTTTCATGTTCAATTATAAGCATTTTCAGCTCATTTATGTTTTCCAACCGGTCCTCTGAATCTTTGTTCTTGCCAAAGAATTGGTGTAGACACAGTTTATCATTAATGTAACCGATAACCTCCACCAGGGAGTCTAATGATTGTTCCTTGCCCAGAATATTCCTACATTCTTCAACAAGCTCAACGTACTGTCTAATCTTCTCGCATTGTGCCGTACTGATGCCAGCCTTTTGGGCTAGTTTTCCTTTGGGTCTGTTTGCCACTTCTCTTAACTGGTAAAACAGGTTATGACCCTCTGAAAAGTTTGTCATTTTCTGTTCCATGAAGACTTCACCAAACCCGCGAGTCGGAACATTTAACGTCCTCATGATGGCTGGTCGGTCGTTTCCCGAGTAAATCACTCGTAGGTAGTCAACCATCGTCTTTATTTCCCTGCGATCCCAGAAACTGTTGCTGGTCATATATGGGATCCCCCTTCTACTAAGTATAGGCTCTATCCGAGCTATCCACATTCTAGTCCGTGACAGGATGGCAATATCTCTATATTGCAGAGCACCCATCGACTCCTTTATTAAATGTGAAATTTGATTTCCAATGGCATACTTTTCCTTATCTTCGTTCTCGAAGCTTGCCAAAATGGGAGGGCTAAACTTACCCTTCTTTCCTATCAACTTGCGATCACCACCAAAACGATCTGTGGATGCTTGAATGAGTGCTGTAGCGTGGTCTAATAGTGACTGGCAGGAACGGTAGTTTTCCTCCAAGTAAACCAATTGAGTGTCCGGAAAGGATTCATAAAATAGTTGAAGGTTCTTTGGTTGCGCATTCCTGAAAGAGTAGATACTTTGGTCAGGATCGCCCACAACTGTAATATTGTTTCTCGCCTGGCCAAACAACTTTGTCATTTCCAGTTGAATTCCATTTGAATCTTGAAATTCGTCAACCATAACGGCCTCAATATCCTCCACTGCTCGTGGGTAACCTTTCAGCAGGTCAACTGTCTTTAAAAGTACGTCATCAAAATCAACTTGGCTAAACAGGTCGATTCGCGCTTGGTATGCTGTGTAGCAGAGTGAGAAAGGGCTTTTGGGGTTAGTCTCGAAGAACCTTTTAGATGTGATACCCTTATTCTTTAGGGAAGAAATATGGTTCATAATAAACCTTGGAGTTATCACCTGGCCGTCCTTGACATATTTTTCACCCCTGTTGGGTGTACTATATCCTAGATTCCGGACTTCCTTGATGATCTCAGCGTCCTTCATGATTTCTTTAATAATAAACTCCTTATCAGAATCATCTACAATACTAATGCGATCTTCAATCCCAATATGTTTACCATACTGAAACAAGAATCGCAGGCCGACGGAATGGAAAGTGCCAATCTTTAGTTTTTTAATCACTTCGGGGTCATCGTCAACAAGCTGACCAACTCGTTCCTTCATTTCATTTGCAGCCTTATTTGTAAACGTCATCACGACCAAATTTTCTGGATTTATTCCTAGATGAAGGAGGTATGCAATCCTTGAAGTGAGCGTTTTGGTCTTCCCAGTGCCCGGTCCTGCAAGTATTTGGATCCTGCTGTCTAGCGGCATAGTAACTGCCTTTTTCTGAGCTGTATTCAGCTCCTTTAGCATCCCCTGGACCTTTCCATTATTCAGCATGCTCTACCACCTGGAGTCCTAACGATGAGGTTCGTTTCGAACTATATATTCAGCGCGTACAACACGCAGATCACGTGATAGGGCTAGTTCATATAGTCTCTTGCGTTGTCAAATTTTGTTCATTAGTTGGTAGATTGACTTCCTTATCTCGTGATACTTTTATTTTCTTTTCCCTGTTTGTTTTTCTTTTTTTTTTTTTTTTTTTTTTTTTTTTTTTTTTTTTTTTTTTTTTTTTTTTTTTTTTTTTTTTTTTTTTTTTTATTTATTTGTTTGTTTTAAAAGAGAAGGGAAAGAACCAACTGTGCGCCCCTGAGCAAAAAAATGCAAGCGACAATAACTCTTATTCTAACCAGGACCAGGACTACAAGTCTACGAGATAGCTATTCTTTGGAAAGATCAAATACATTACTTATATTTCCTCAAGATTATAGGAGATGTTGAGATCGGATAGAATGTTCGCTACCGCTCCTAATAGCTTTTCATCTTGGAAACTTCGAGCTGCCAACTGGAGATTGACCGGGAATCCATGCATTGTTTCCGGATCATACATCCCCATTACGTCTCTTTCCATATCTGATCGTGGTTCAAAGGTAGCTGGGAGATCCACATTCTTATCTACTGCTCCGGCTGGGAAGACAACAGCGGGATAGTTTAGAACATTGTAGACTTTAGTATAATTGATTCCTCGGGCTTTGTTGAGAGGAACTGCTGATGATGCAAGAGCAGGTCCAAGAATCACGTCAATTGGTTCACCAGATTGTGTCTTTTTGGCAGTTGCCTTCCAACGTTCAAAGTAGCATTCCTGGACCTTGCGCTTTTGTACATTAAGGCTCCAGTAATCATAGATTGACTTTGACTCCTTTCCCTGGAATAACTTAGTCACAGCAGGGTGCTCCGGCTCATTTAATTTACTGAGATCTCGACGAACATCTTCACCACCGTCAATAGAAAAGAAAGCATCGCTGATTTCAAACGCCGCTTTTTCAACCTCTTCGGCGTTAAATGTGATCAAGTCATGACCCGCAGACTTTAGTTTTTCGACCGCTTCTTTCAGCGCTCGAGTGACGGGTGGAAGGGGTCTCACGACGTTGTTATCCCAAAGAACACCTATTCTAAGCTTTCTGTTCCTGGTGTCATCAAACTCTTGTTGATTCCATGGCATTGGAATACAAATTGGGTCGTAATTCCAAGGCTCCTCCTTGAGTATGGCCTTCGATATTAACACGAGAGAAGAAAAATCACGAGTCATGGGTCCGATGACAGATGGAACATGATTTTCGCCATCGCAAGTAACAGGCACATTTCGATATGGGAATCGGTGGTGGCTTGGTCTATAGCCGTACCCACCGGTCATGGCTTGTGGAATTCTCACGCTGCCGCCCAAGTCTGTGCCCCAACCAATTATAGAGCCCTTGGACAAAAGCAATGCGGATTCACCACCGCTTGATCCCCCTGGAGTGAATTTTCTATTGAGCGGATTGGTGGTCAGACCCCATAAATAGTTTTCCGTTTCGGCCACCATAATACTCTGTGGCAAGTTAGTTTTAACAAACACATTAGCCCCCAACTTTTTTAACATGGTAACCAGTGCAGCTTCAGTTTCCTTTGGATCATTAGCCCTTCCAATGTATCCCAGAGTGGTATCCAAAACTTTGATGTTGAACTGGTCCTTTAAAGAAATTGGCAGTCCATGCAAGGGCAATATAATACCTTGGTCACGCATTTTATCCAGATTTTTGGCCCTATCAATTGCCGCGTCAAAATCAATCTCGGTTAAACAATTGGTGAGTTGATGAGCGACTGTGGCCCTTCTGATGTAAGCCATTATAACCTGCTTACACGTCCATGTGCCGTCTTTCATCTTCCTTAACAACTCAAATGCATTCGCTTCGTTCACAATTTCTCTATCAGTACTGGAAAACACATCAGTGGTTTCCAAGAACTCAAGGACATTGTCCTCGTGGGGCAACTTTTCGTCCGGGATCATATACGGCCTCAACAAATCCATCTGGTCATCCTTCTTCTGCTTAACTACATCTCGCCAGTTTGGATTTGAGCCCTGTCTTCGTTTGGCACGAAACATGTTGAATGTCCGCCAGTAGTTCGCGTTCAGCAATGAGGATTTCTTTATCTAAATTGTGTGGGGTAAGAAACTGCACTGCCTAAAACAGTTCGATCCGCAAATGCCTACCTATTAGTGCAATCGGGGTACTATTTTGGATTCCGTCGCTAATATGAATCTGGATACCCCTATCTCTAAGAAAAATAATCCAACTGTGGAGTAAAATCTTCCGATCTTAGCTCTATCTATTTACATGGCCCTCTCCCCTTACACGGGTTCCCTGCGGACCGCGGCCCGTCGGAATGGATAACCCTAACCCGTGGTCCCTGGATGAGCCTCAAGTGTTTTTTTTTTAAGAAATTGGCAAGTTGTCAATTGCAGTATATTGATTGCTTGCTTGGAGTTAGTAGTAGTAGAGCCTCTGACGTTGGCGGTGCAGCACTAAGTAACGTCTTGCAGGATATCTGGCCCACTGTACTAGAAAACGAGTTCATCATGTAGAACATCTCAATTTATCCGGAGGTTTGACTCCTCGGGCACAAGCTGCCTTATAAGTCAGTGTCCTTGCAAGAACTGAGTATTTCTCGGAGGAGCCTAGTATTATATGGAAAAAGACTAGAGTTGATACAGCCGCATGACGAAACGCGACGCGTAGAGAGGACGCGTAGATTAGTAGAGGGACGGGACGCGTGAGTTTCCTTCACAACAGTTTTCAGGCAAACATGTCTAAGCCCAGTGATGCATCTGGTGCCATATTAACGACACTGCGGAAGCTACCACAGGATGAAAACGTTATTCGAGTGTTTGAGGTGGATTCTATGTATAGAGCATATGGAAAGAACGCCGAGTACATTGCTGATAACGTTCATCGAACTCGGTCAGTGTTGAAATACTTTGACCGGACGCCATATTGCACTCT
Source organism: Blastobotrys persicus (assembly GCA_030585065.1). NCBI lineage: Eukaryota > Fungi > Ascomycota > Dipodascomycetes > Dipodascales > Trichomonascaceae > Blastobotrys > Blastobotrys persicus. Next base: position 117,178 of record JAJMBO010000007.1, read on the forward strand.
AAATCCGACCATGTTTGGCGAATTTATGAAGGGGGCTTTGTTGGAACGTGGATTAAAAGTAGAAGTTTACGCTAGAGAAGGAGGAACATTTAAGATGGTCAAGAAGGCGTCGCCAGGTAATTTGCAAGGGGTCGAAGATATAGTTGGTGGAAGCATTGATCAGAATCCCGTGGTCATTGGTGTAAAGGTTACGAGTAAAGCCGGAGAGAAGAATGTTGGTGTATGCTTCATTGATGCAAATTCTCGCAAGATTGGGTTATCTCAGTTTACTGATGATGAGCTGTTATCAAACTTGGAGTCATTGGTGATTCAGTTGGGTATTAAGGAGTGTGTACTTCCAGCCGACTCATTAAAAAAGGACTTTGATTTAGCCAAGATTAAGGATATTATGGATCGATGCAATGTGCTAGTTAGTGAACGGCCAGGAAGCGATTTTAAAGATAAGGATATTGAGCAAGATTTGGAAAAGCTGCTGGATACAGAGAATAATGACTTTTCCGTGTCAGTGCTACCAGAGCTGTCGAACACGTTGGCAGTGTGTGCAGCAGCTGCCCTGATCAAGTATCTTGAACTTATGGCTACTACTGAAGACTATGGGAAATATGAGCTCTTGAAGCACGACCTTAGTCAGTACATGAAATTAGATGCGTCCGCATTAAAGGCGTTGAATCTGCTTCCGGATGTGAAGCTCGGTTCAAAGAACATGAGTTTGTCAGGTTTATTGAACAAGTGCAAAACTGCGCCGGGGACTCGGCTTTTGGAACAGTGGCTGAAACAACCACTAGTAGATGTTACAAAGATTGAAGAACGACATTTTCTTGTTGAAGCTATGGTAAACGACTCTATTCTGCGCCAAACACTTCAAGAAGATCTGTTAAAGACAGTGCCCGATATCAACAGGTTGGTTCAGAAGCTGCAACGAGATTCAGCAAAACTGGAGGATGTGGTGAGAATTTACCAATTGGTGGTCAAGCTACCAGAGTTCATTAATGCACTAAGTGGTGTGGATGATTTGGCATATAAGAAAGCTATTGAAAAGGCATACTTGACTGAACTGACGGACCACACAGCAGGACTTGAAAAGTTGCAAGAGATGGTGGAAACAACTGTGGATCTCGTCGCATTGGATAATCATGAGTATATTATAAAGCCAGAATTTGACCAAGGCCTGATGGACATCCGTGAGGAAATGGAATCTCTCAAAGAGGAGATGACTAGAGAGCATGAACGGGTGTCGGTCGATTTAAAAATGGAGATGGAAAAGAAGCTAAAATTGGAAGAAGATGGGACAAATGGATGGTGTTTCCGACTGACAAAGAACGATGCCCGGGTCTTGGATAAGAGATCCGGGTACCGTGAAGTAAAGCAACTAAAATCAGGACGGTTGTTTACTACTTCCAAACTGGACAAGGCAAGTGATCGATACGCCAAGTTGAATACCAAGTACAATCAGATCCAATCTGGTTTGGTCAAGGAAGTTGTCAAAATCACTGCCACCTACTGTCCAGTGTTGGAAAAGCTCAGCAAGGTCATTGCCCATCTTGATGTCATTGTCAGCTTTGCTCATGTTTCGTGTTTTGCACCAGAGCCATACGTTAAACCCAAGATGCACCCTCGCAAAACTGGCAACACCATCCTCAAGGAAGCCAGGCATCCGTGCATGGAAGCCCAGGACGAAATTACGTTTATTCCTAATGATGTCAAGCTTGTGCGAGGAGAATCAGAGTTTCTGATCATCACTGGGCCTAATATGGGAGGCAAGTCTACATATATTCGGCAGATTGGCGTCATTGCGCTGATGGCTCAAGCGGGATGCTTTGTCCCTTGTGCAGAGGCAGAGCTGACGATATTCGATAGCATTTTAGCCCGTGTTGGTGCGGGAGATTCCCAGTTGAAGGGTGTTTCTACATTTATGGCAGAAATGTTGGAAACTGCCACCATCCTCAAGACGGCGACTTCGGAGAGCTTGATTGTGATTGATGAACTGGGTCGGGGTACATCTACATATGACGGATTTGGGCTCGCTTGGTCCATTTCTGAGCACATCGTTAAACACATTGGTTGTTTTGCCATGTTTGCAACCCACTTCCACGAGCTCACCGCTTTAGCTGACAACCACCCGTCGGTGTGCAATCTGCACGTCGTAGCTCATGTCGCTGATGGCGACCAAAACCAATCGCATCTTAATCCATCTAATGACATCACTTTGCTGTACAAAGTTGAGCCGGGCATGTCAGATCAGTCATTTGGTATCAACGTTGCCGAGGTTGTTCGGTTTCCGCAAAAAGTAGTCAACATGGCCAAGCGCAAAGCCAATGAGCTGGAAGATTATGCCCAGGAAGGAGATTCAGAAACCGCAAAGAAGATGGCTAAAAAATACTCCAAGGAGGAAATGCAACAGGGCAGCGAGCTTTTACGCTCTCTGTTAAAGACGTGGGCAAGTCAAGTCAATCTGGAATCCGAGTCTCCCCAAGAGGCAGCAAGCAAGCTTCAAGCGCTCGTCACAACTGGTGAATATAAGGATAAGCTCGACAAGTCCCCTTATATCCAAGAACTCATGCAATCCCTAGCATAGTATTTATAACTAAATTGTATCGCATTTTGAACAACCGGAGCAGTCGCCGGATTAGCGCACTGCCCATCCTTTTTCCCCGCACACGCCCACATTTTTCTGTCTTGCAATAGCCGCGTGGCACCAGTGATAGCATTGCTCAGGAACCGACAAATACTAGAAAAATGCTGCAAATTATCGGATAATAAAGAGTGAATATATATGTTTATATGTTTTTATGTTTTTATGTATATATATATATATCTAATCAGAACAGTAGGGTAGCCAATTCTGTGTGATCCCGCACAATGCGCAGCCGGACGGGTTTCACCCGCCAAGGGATTTCCCTGGTTTATATAAGGTTGGCAGATTCCTCTTAAACAAACGTTCCTTTAGTACCTTTACCAAAAGAGATGACTTCTATTGACTTGACGTTGAACGATGGAAACAAGATTCCCATCATTGGATTGGGCACTTACCAATCACCCCCTGGCGAGGTTGCCGCGGCAGTCGAGTATGCTCTCACTGAGGCAGGCTATCGACACGTTGATTGTGCGTATCTCTATTTAAACGAGGCAGAAGTTGGCCAGGGCCTCAAAAGGGCGTTTGAGAAAGGTGTCAAGAGAGAAGACATTTACATCACCACTAAAATATGGCCAACTTTCCACAACCGTGTTGAGCAATCTTTGGATGAGTCGCTCAGCAATCTGGGGCTCGACTACGTTGACCTTGCTCTGATTCATTGGCCCGTGACTCTTAACCCCAACGGTAATCATCCATTCCGGCCAACTCTCCCAGACGGCAAATGCGACCATGATCCCAACGGGTCTCTGAAGCACTTCTGGCAGCAATTGGAGGATATGCAAAAGAAGGGAAAGACAAAGTCAATTGGTGTTTCCAACTTTTCCAAAAAGGTTCTCGAGGACTTCCTTAAGGACGTGCAAGTAGTTCCCGCCGTCAACCAAATCGAGTCCCACATTCTCTGTCCACAGCTGGATGTCCATGAGTTCTGCAATTCCAAGGGAATCCTCATTGGGGCCCACACTCCATTCGGCTCAACAGGCTCGCCCTTGTTTAAGAACGAAACAGTATTGAAATTGGCCGAAAAGCACAACACCACTCCGGGTGTCATCCTCACATCCTACCATGTCTCGTCCGGTAGAATCGTTCTTCCAAAGTCCGTTCATGCCAATAGAATCAAGGAAAACACAACCGTAATCAGCCTTCCAAAAGACGATATTCAACTGCTCGACCAAATCCACAGAAAAGAAGGTGTAAAGCGAACCGCCAAACCCGACTTTGACGTGGACATGGGCTACCCTGACTGGGACGGAAGTAGAGACAACTAGACATTGTCACTGTTCCTTTTTAAAAGTATATACAAACAAAAATAAGAAGGAGTTCATAGTTTTGGCAATTCTAGGACGTACGGCTGAAGCGCGCGGCTCGCGTCATTTTTGGATCCCCTTTTTAAATTGATCCGATTTCTGGAGGTTGGTGGGTGAAGTAGAAGGACGATGAGTGCGGGCACGAAGAGAAAGTCGATAACGACTTTTTTTGGGCCTGTGAAGCAGGCAAAGTCAGAGGTGGACGATTCAATGTTTCGATGGGAGGTAGTGCATGGCGCTCTGATCAAAGCTAGATACGATCCTGGGAAATACGAGAAGCCCCAGAAGGACGACCAGGTGCGGATCGCAGCATTCGATCTTGATTCGACTCTGGTTTCCACAAAGACTCGATCGCCTTTTCCTCGCAATGGAGAGGACTGGAAATGGGCGTTTGAAGGTGTTGTAGACGTGGTTCGAAAGATGGCCGGTCATGGCCAAGTTGACGAGGTCAAGCTAACAGCCAAATGCAAAGAGTTATCCGGCACTGGCTCGCGGCCGTTTATAATTGCCATCATCTCCAACCAGGGAGGGACTATTGCACGGCCAGACACCAAGAGATATCAGTATTTATACCAGCGCATTCATGCCATTACACGGGAATTGGGGGTGCCTGCACGGTTCTACGGGGCTACAAAGCCCCCGAAGGGGACGACTGATGAGTTTCGCAAACCGAAAATAACCATGTGGTCTGAACTGTTAAAGGACCTTTCAATAACCCCCGACCAAGTGGACATGGCCAACTCCTTCTTTGTCGGAGATGCATTGGGGCGCAAAACGGACTTTTCCGACTCTGACAAGGTCTTTGCACAGACAGTGGGCCTGAAATGCTTCTCTCCCGAAGAAGTGTTTCAGCTCTAACTATTTAATCAATATATTTATCTTGGTGAGAATTGTTGGGTCGACTGACTAGCTGGAACAGTTGCCACGGCCCATGAAGTCAAAAATACGATGAGACCCATAGGGGTGCATAAGCTGGGATGATATCGGGGGTTAGATTGTCTATACACACGAATATCAGCAAATATTACAATTACTCGAGATCCTCAACGACATGGCCCTTCTCAGAAACGTAGATACCGTCCAAGAACTTACGGATATCCTTGTTTCTGACTCTGCATCGTTGCTGGATGTCAGCAGCGGACTGGGACACGTTCTCAAGGGAGTTGCCGTGGAGAATAAGCTCGTCCTTCTGAGCAGTAGACGACTCAACAGTCACACCCTCACGAACTGGGATAGTTCGGACCTGCTTCTCACCCAAGAAGTTTCTGATCTCAACGGTCTTGCCGCCATCCAAAATGTTAACGTTGATGGGGAAATGGGCGTAGACATAACGCATCTTGTACTTGAAGCCCTTGGTGACACCAGTGATCATGTTAGCGACAAGAGACTTGACGGTACGCAAAGCAGCAACGTGCTTTCTGTCACCGTGGATGACAGCAAGCTTGATCTGCTTGTCGGAGACCTTGTTGAAGGTGATGTTGATGTGTCGGAGGTTCTTGGTCAAGGTGCCTCTTGGACCGGTAACGGTCACAATTCTGGCCTTGACTTCAACGCTGACACCCTCAGGGATGTTGAGAACTTCTTCAGACTGGATGTACTTCATTGTGCCGGCTTGTTAGTCGTCGTCGTCGTCGTCGCTGATGCGTGGTATGGGGGGTCCTGCTTTCTCCCACTAGTGTGTGTGTGAAATTTTCCGCCCGGGCCCAGAGCCAGCGTATTTCTCCGTCTTGCCAAAAAAAGCAGTCACAAAATAAATTTCCAAACAGCCGTGTGTCACCCTAACCCTGGAGCGATGGAATGCCCGAAATCCGAATTCGAAACTGTCACCCACCGGACACCTTGGACGCTTACCCTGCTGTTGGGAGCAGCCAATGAGATGGAGGGAAAAAAGAAGGATTGGGTGAAAAGTCCCACTCGTTTGTCAACAGTGCTGAAGAAGACGAAGGAGTAAAATGTTGAGCAGAAGCATGATTTCGCGTCTGGCGGGTCGCCCAGCGATTCGGATGAGCCAGCAATGGCATGTTCGATATGCGTCTCTCAATGCCCGAGATTACAAACCCAGTGCGGGATTCAGTGTGTACAGTGAGGAGCTGGAGAAGGAGATCCGAAAGCGATTGGACGCCCTTCCAGCCAGCGGCAAGATTTTCCAGAACCCGGACGGAACTACGCGAAATCCATCTGACGAGGAGCTGAAGGAGGTTGCTGCTTTGTCGCATTTGTGCAAGGCCAAGCGAATGACCTATGCCGATTATTTCAAGCTATCTAACGAACAGATGGGTCTATTCAAGGAGAACCAAGATGACTTGAGCGACTATCTTACGACGGGAACCCGCATTCTCGACAAGATCCCCGTTGAGGACAAGGAGACGGGTGAGATCAAGTGGCAGGTTATCCGTGAGAAGCAGAAGGAGGGTTGGGAAGAGCTCATCTACTACGGCTACATCCCAGGTGTGCTCGTCTGTCTGTTCTTTGCTCTCTTCCTCGACCGAGAGAACATCAGTGACTGGGCTATGGAGGAATTGCGTTTGCGTGCCCAAGAACGATACAACGAAACTGCCGTCAAGGACGACTCCCTCAGCCCAGAGGAACTCAAGAAGAGAGATGCATTGATTGTTGAGCGAATCATCTCTGGTGAATACGACAAGCTTGCTGGTCTCAAGAAGGCCGGCTCAGAATTGCCTTCCTCTTTGATATAGAAATCTCTCTAGCATATAATATATATCATGATGGCCCACTGTTTACGAAAAAAAAAAAAAAAAAAAAAAAAAAAAAAAAAAAAAAAAAAAAAAAAAAAAAAAAAAAAAAAAAAAATTAACAATAATAAGTACACAATTAGTTCATTAAATAGTCGCACTTTGGGAAGCAGACGGCATCCTTTTGTCCAAAAAGTGCCTGGTTAGCTTATAGACCCCTGGCGGAAGAAGGGGTTGGTTGAAGTGACGATCGGGTCGTGATCGACCGGCCTCGTGCGACAAAGGGTTGTTGTGAAAACTTTATGGGGCATCTGTCATCAAGTAGCCGTCTTGGTTATCTTTTTCGGCGACGACTGCGGTGTCTTCGATTCTGCGGGCTGGGGAGAAACTGGAGGACTCATCTCCTCTTCATCGTCCTCGTCTTCCTCCTCTACAGTTGCGTTCGGATCGTCGTATTGTCCGGTTTCGCCCTCTGACGGAATTGTGATTGTAGAGGCCGAAGAATTGCGACGCCGCTTCTCTGTGGTGACTAATTCTGGCTTGGACACAAACGTCAATGGGCTCATTAACCGTTTCGGCCCGCTGCCGGGCGAAGTCGAGTTCAAATCCGGCGACCCAGCAGCGGAATTGTTCTGACTCAGCACTTGGCTGGCCAACATTCCAAGTGTCTCCAAACCAGTGACACCCTTTTGGCCATGGGAAGACGCATACTGCTGGGCCTGCTCGGCCAGCGAGTCACGTTTGGCACGGCCCTCCCTTAGGCGTCGTTTCAGCTTCTCGATCTCCACATCCCGTTCCATTAGCTCCTTCTCCACATCCCGTATGCGCACCTTCGCCTTGCACAGTCGTCGTCTATATGTCTCTGCGGCCGTCTCATCGCCCTGTTGGCGGCGCTGGTGATCCAATCGCAGCCGCTCAACCTCCCGCTTCACAATGTTGTTCTCTACCTCATAGCGCTGGGCACTCTCGTGGGCCTGCAGCGTCAACAGCTGGTTCTGGAGCTCCAGTCGGGATATCTTCTCCTTGTGGTCGTGAAGTGACCCATTGACCCGTCGCAGAGTCTTGAGGGCCAGCGACAGAGTTGTGGAAATAAACTCTGCACTAACATCCGTCAGCCGCGACTCGTCCAGGGTCAAAAGCTTCCTCACAATGTCCTCATCATCATCAGCCTCAAACGCCACGCCACCGCCACTCCCAAGCAATGTTGATGGTGGCACTTGCTGCTGTCGGTGATGGTGGCTGACCTTGCCCCCTGCGTTGGGATCGAGATTCGATTTGGGGGTCGTGGGCAAATCGCTGTCGGATATCGAGCTCTGCGATCCGTGATGATGATGATGATGATGAGATCGTCTGCCGTTATTATTATTGCCATTATCCGGCCCCCGGGGCCGGCTCCTCCCCGCTTCTGGCCCTAGCGGACTGCTCTCTGTTCCTTTGTACACCCGTCCAGATGGAAACGGCGTCGGAAACGGGCCCTCATGGCGTCCTTCAGGCGGCGTAGTTGGCTCCATGTATGATTTACGCTATAACTGTTCCTCCGTCCAGCCTTCCTTACCTGCACAAACAAACACACACTTCCGTTATGATGATGTTGATGATGATGGGACTTTTATTTTTTTAGCCCCAGTCGCGTAAGCTCTCGCGCGCCTCTGCCAATGGGGAGGGGGCACGTGACCACGGGAGTTGAAAAAAAAAAAATTTGGCCTCAAAAACTATGAAAGATACACGTCGAAAGAACAGGAGCTACAATAAGGCTCATGGGTGTATTAAGGCATATAGATACATAACAGTAAGAAATACCCTTAACGGTAAGACTTTTGGTAACGAGCACGGGCACCTGGACCGCCGAATTTCTTTGGCTCGGACTGTCTGGAGTCAGCAATCAACAAGGTTCTGTCGTAGTCAATGAAGGCCTTCTTGAGCTCGTTCTTGGATTGTTCGTCGACGTACTTTTGGTGGAAGGCAACAACACCCTTAGCAATGGCCTGACGGATGGCGTAGATCTGGGAAGTGTGGCCACCGCCGGACACTCTGATTCTGATGTCGAGGTTAGCGAACTTGTCAAGGCCGATGAGCATGAATGGCTCGTAGAGCTTGGTTCGGAGGATCTGTGGCTGGACCAAGGTGATAGGTTGGCCGTTGACCTTGATCATACCCTTGCCGGCCTTGACGTGGGCGACGGCAGTAGCGGTCTTCTTCTTGCCAAAGGTTTGGACGCTTGGAGTGTTAGCCTTAGCTTCTGGCATTTTGTTGTCGTCGAACGGTGTGTTGTGCTGTCAGGTAATGGGGGGTTCGTGCAAGATTTCACAATTCAAACTTGTGAGTGGTGTTCCACCCTCAGTACTTTTCAGTCTGGGACCTTCCCTCTCTAGGGTTAAGCCCTAATGTCCCAACCCACCTTACCGGTTGCCCTGGCAACGTCCAGGCTGAAATCAATAGGAATCCTAAGGGCCCAAATTTATATAGGAATCCTGAGGGCCCAAATTTCATGATTAGTTCGGCTGACTTTTGAATAGCATTATTAGGTAGCCGTTGACAAATTATGTTGAATTACAATCACCGGGCGGGCGATGACAGAAGCATTATAACACAAAATATATTAACAAGGTGAATTGGTTCATGAATATATTTCTCAGGAGTCATTACGTTAGGCAGCTTAATCGAAAAGACCCATACCCATGTCTTCATCAGATTCCTCCTTTTCTTCCTCCTTGGCCTCCTCGGCTGGGGCAGCAGCGTCGCCGCCAGCTGGGGCAGCAGCAGCAGCGCCACCGGCTGGGGCAGCGGCGAAAGAGAACAAGATGTCCTTGAGGTCCTTGTTCTCAACGGCCTTAGCGAAAACGTCGGCCCAGACCTACACACGCTCGTTAGCTTTAGATGATCTATCGTCCAATACTGGTTATACCTACTGGCTCAACAGTGACGCCGGCAGCCTTGGTGAGGGTAAGGATCTTGTCAGCAGAAACTTCGACTTCAGCGTCGGCCAAAATCAGGGTAGCGTAGGAAACAGCGGCTTCGGACATTGTTCTTGTCGTGTCTATAGTTCGTCGTCGGTGTCGTGAACGGGGCAAAAGCGTGAAAAGTTGATGTAGGCGTTGTTCCTCCCATTCCCCAATCGGGTAATTTCCAAAAAGCAGTCACATCGGCGGGCCGCCGCCGACTCCTCCCCACGACCCGCGACCCCCTATGCCGACAAGCTTCATTCGTTTGATCCATAGACAATTGGGTTTTATTATTGTTGTTGTTGTTACAATATTCTAGTTAGTAACATGAATCCTCATTGTGGCTGTTATGAGACCATCCTTCAGTTCCATTTTACTCTTATCTTCGATAAGCATTCCCCACTTATCCTAGGGTTAGGGGTCACAGATAATCAAGCATTTAGTAATCCGGTTATCCAGAGAGAACGATAGCTACACGATGCGAGCCTATCTCCACGACCAGAAGGACGGGGACCAACGGGATCCTCATGACAGTGGACACGAAGTCAGCTTGGACGAACTAGACAAAGTGGGAGTATTGTACTACCATTTTGAGGACATGGCACCGGTCGACAAGATTGCCAAAGAGCGGGGATACGTCAACAGAGACGTGATTAACATCACCCCTGAAGGATTGGGCGGCCAGGAAACATATGAGCAAAAGCTCAAAACGTTCTACGCCGAGCATTTGCATGAAGACGAGGAGATCCGATACATTTTGGATGGAGAAGGGTATTTTGATGTCCGCCATAAGGACGATGAGAATTGGATCCGTATCGAGATGACCAAGGGCGATCTGATCATTCTCCCGCCAGGAATTTACCATAGATTCACGCTCAGCAATAAGGACTACATCAAGGCCATGCGTCTGTTCCAGGCAGAGCCAAAATGGATTGCATACAACCGGCCGGACGCAGACTCTAACCCATATCGTGAAACCTACGTCCAAAACTATCTCAAGGTTTAAAATGGTTTTATCTAAATTAATCTATTTTTGTCTCTTAAACCACAGGACGGCCTGGGGTTTGGCTTTCTTTTTTTTTTTTCTTTTTTATTTTGTTATCTCCAAAGCGGAGAAGGCATAGCTAGATGGCTTAATCTATTAAAGACTGGGGAAAAAGGAAGAAAATAAATAAATAGCAGGGGTTCCGGTATGCGGTTATGAAGGGACACCTTCTGGTTGTTTGCCTTTGGACTTTTTCTTTTGTTCCTTTTCCTTTCTTTTGCGAGCTTCTTCCTCCGACAGGGACAGGCGAATGGCCTCGACGAGCATCATATCTTCGAGCCCACGACGTGAGGATGACTCGCCACCACTAGGCGTCATTGAGTTCACTGGAGTCTGGGTTCGGCCGTTTCCGACAACCGTCGGATTGGACAGCCCTCGAAAGCGGCTTTTCTTTTTCTTGGAACGGGAAGACGAGCTTGCTTCACTCTCGTTGGCATTGTTCATGAGAAAGGCAGTGGCATGCAACGCATTGGCAGCTGCCGACCGCCTGGCCTGATGCTGCCTCGCCGCATGGAGGTTTGCTGACCAATCTGGCCGGATTTGGTCTGTAGTGACAACTTCAGGAGCCGAAGGCGGCACCGACGTGCGGTGTCGTCGTGGACGGCCATCTGACTCTGTGGTATTGTCGCTTGCCGGTGTCGACGTACCAGATCCATGATGCGAGAATAAGGTTGGTAGATGCAATCTCGACGAAGACTCTTGGGCCAAGCCCGCTCGGAAGGGCGGTGGAATGTATATGACGCCAAAATCCGGCGCAGTGCAAAATGGGCAGCAGGCTGGCTCTGATACAAGCTCGTGTTCCTTTTGATTGTTGCTGTTGTTGTTGTCTGACTGGTCCTCGCTGGATCCACCGTCATGATATGGAGGATGTGGATCCGGCCGTTTGATCTGCACAAAGCACTCTGAACAAATGGGCTGCGCACAGCAGCGGGTATGGTTCAAGTATTTTGGATAAAACAAGAAACAGATGGGGCATTCAATAGCTCCCCTGTACACCATCAACTCCACGGGCTTAGTCTCACCCCCACCATTGGCTTGATTGTACCGCGAGCTGGTATTTGCTCGCTGTCGAGTCGTAGGTAGCGGCAAATTCTCAGCAGGAGACGACACACTCTGGGACCGCCGAGCTTTGTCGTCGTCGGCAGAGCTGTATTCCATATGGTAGACTTCGCCTTTCATTTCCAGGATCTTCTCCAGTTCGGGGTCTCGGTCCGATTCCGACGATGGTGATTCTGGTTGTGGGGGAACTTCCTTTGTGGGGCTGGCAGACAGCATTCCTCTGCTGTCGTCGTTTGGGGCTGACGTGGAAAGAATGTCTGCACTAGTGGCTGTTGTGTCAGCATTTCCGCCGGTGGTGTTTTCCTCAGTAATAGACGTAGTCGTTAGATCCCCCGTGCTCTCGCCGTCTTCAGGCGCCCCGGAAGAAGCGCTATCTTCGGCGGCCTTTGAATTAGAAAGAGGAATCCCCCTGACGGCTGCCAGCAGCTGTCGCTCAGACCACTCGTCATCGTAGTCAGCAAGCCCCTTGAAGAACGGGGCAAGCCTGCGTTCTATCATCAGCTGGCGGACAACCTTGTGCTTGTATGTCTGTGGCCCTGAGTAAACCCCATGAGGCCCTAGATACCCGCCATCGACCATCTCATTTGGATCAAGCACTAGCCCCCCACCACCACCACCGTTGGCTTTCTTGTCGTTGCCTTTACGGCCACCGTCCCCAGCTGCTGCTTGGTTGCGGGCCGACCGGTGGGCCCGTCTAGACGGCGGAGCAAGACTGCTGCTTCGCCCAGAGTTCGACCTTGATCTGGCCTCTTTGGTAGATACATTCCCCATCCTGAATGAATGCTCCAATACTGGTTCCTTCGTCCTCTGTTGGTAGTGGTATAAACTGTCGATAGGGGTATATGATGCTGCCGGAAAGAGGGGCCGGTCCCTAATCGGCGCCGATGGGACAAAACAATTCTCCCAATTACAACCGCCCGGGAAAAAAGTAACTTGTATAAGGCTTATACGGGCTTTTTGTGTCAACGAGGGGTCGAGCGCTACCTGGACTTGTAGTTTGGTGACTCTTTCTTTTTATTTTCTTTTCTAATAGCGTTCTACAGGAGGAGGCAAAAGAAAATAAGTAAATAAAACATGTGTGGATTGAGCAATCCGCCTGCCTCGGCATCGCTCGGAGCATAGGGTGTGGCTACAGCTTATATTAGATAATCTACTCGGATAACACGTTGTGCTATACGCACTCTGCGAGGTGACCGCATTGTCTGCTCATAGGCTTATCTTGCTTGGGTTGCAATGGCTTTCGTTGTGTCCTTTGATGCACAGGTAGTACGTCATGCCGCAGCTGTTGCTGCACCTTTGGCCAATCAGTGTTATGTGCTTCTAAGGCGGGGCTCTGTGATGTAGTTTCGTTGGTTCAATTAGTCTGCACCTTTTATGTTTCACTGATCAGCGACTGTTGCCTGAGCGGGTTTTGTGCTTGTATTGCCTTTTTAACAAAAAAAAAAAAAAAAAAAAAAAAAAAAAAGCTTCGCTTATTAGATCGGGCTCTACTCTACATTAAGAATAATAATAATATTAATAAAATAGTAATAGTATCGACTGAAATGCTAAAAGTGTAAATTAAACATTAAGTTCCGACAACAAAGCCGATTACGATGCAGATGATGACAATGGTGAAAAAGGCGGTTCCTAGCCCCAGTGCGATATGCTTCTCCGTTTGCGGAACAGTCCCCATAGAACGGTCCAAATATCCGCTTCCCATCAGGAACCACAGCGGCGGGAACAGAATGAATATACCTAGGAAGAATCTTGCAGCCAGCTGGGGACAAACGGGCCGGCCATACTCATCCGTAACTCTTTCGTACACCTGACCGCTGGCCTCCACATCCACGTCATAAATGGCGTCGCTATGGGGGTCGCGGTAAAACTTTTCCAGTATGGTCGACGGTGGGTGTCCAACGTCGTAGGGGATGCCCAGATTCGACCGGAAGCTGTCGGCATCTGTGGGTCCAAGGATGTCCATGCGCCGCAGTGGCGGCGTTGGCAACCGTGGGTGGCGGTGTGTGGCTGAAGGTAATAAATGGTTAGTAACCTTTCGCGGTTGGTCGTAACGACCTTGCATTAGCCGTGCGGTCGACGGCGGCGTGGGGTATCGTTTATGTTGTTTCGTTTTGACGGTGGTTGACGACGCCTTGGAGCTAGCGTTGTCCAGGGGGATCTGGTTCATTGAATCCGAGAGAACGATTTGTGGAGGTTGGGGTTCCTCGTTGACCATGGTTTCATTCGACGGTTTCGCTCGTGGCAGTTGGTTTATCGAGCCTTTGAAAGGGAATTGGCCTGGCGTTTTGTATATAGGGACTAATCCAGTTATTGTCTTTGCGTCGTCTTCGTCGGTGTGATCAAAAACGCTCCTTTCTTTCGGCCCCAGGTCGCGGACCTGGATTCCATTGAGAGGAAACCCGGGCTTTGCAGGATGATACCATTCGCCATGTTGGACCAGGCTGACTGCCTGCGAATCATCCCGCTGATGCTTTCGTCGTTGCGTACGGTTCCTCCTCTTTTTGTTTTTACTCTTCGTCGTCAGCGGTCCTGGGGCCTCGCCAGCGTCGGAGACTGCACGGACGTTGTCGTATTGTGGCCTGTCACTTAGATTGATTGTGGAGATGGGCAATGGGTTAGAGCACGAGATGTATGGCTTGTTTCTCGTAGGCCCATCCAGGGCCACAGACGTTTCCGAATGGTCATCGTCCACTGGGTCGTCAAACTGGTTTGGATGGATGGCGAAATCAAAATCCTGAGAGGGAATTGACCGAATGCTCAGTTCAGATGGCAGCGTAGAAATTGAATCTTTCCTTTGCCTCGGAGTCGTCAGCCCCAGTCCAACAGGACTCTTTGTCGGTGACTCGTTGACTACGCCTGGCTTGGTTCGTCGCTCTTGTGCTTCGTGGTATCCTATCGGGCTCCGGAGATAGAACTGTTTGTCTCGAAGCACCGGACTGTCCACCGACCCGCTCGACAGGGCTGGCGACGGATCGTTGAATGGCGAGTCCGCATCAATATCCATCTCACTCGTCTGGTGAATTGTACAAGTCTAACTCTCTAGACGCATTGTTTACTATTTCCTGCCTGGCCCCCATTTTCTTCCCTCTGGTATGCACATCTACTCTACATTGGAATGTATATTATGTAAGCATTCCTTCCTAACCCTAATGGATCCTTTTTTTTTTTTCTGGCCCCAGATCCGTCGCAACACGGCCATTATATCGTACACTTGGGATGGGTGTCCGCAGACGGTGGCTAGTGTGTGTATAATTACCGTGCTTTGACGTTTCTGACGTTGGGCCGATGGCTGGCGGGGGGAACCGTGTCTATTTATGCTTTTTTGGGCGTCTAAGTAGACGTAAAAATAGAACCCATATGACCTGCCAGATAATATACGGTATCAATTTTTATGAGCGTTTATGCATGCCCCACTGCAGTTGGGGCTACTGACTAAATCTTCATGGTTCTTTTCCATTCCATTGCCATGCTCTTTTTTGTGTTTCACGTCTAAAAAGTGGTAGCTGTCGGCTGCTGTGGTGCCCTTCCTCTGCTTCAGAAGTGTCTTAACACTTTTCGTATGTTTCATGTCTATTTCTAGCTCTCTTGGTGGTGGCGGATGTCGAGTCGCATTACGTACTGCTCTTCTGCTGCCGCTCTTTCCGTACACAGCCCTACAAACTACGTCCGAGGGGAGATCGTGATATGTAGCACGTATACTAACACTATACATCGTCCGTCCCCCAATCCGCTCTAATACAGACATACATCGCCATACACATGCATAGCCATCGTTTGAGCCAATAAAAAATAAAATATCACGCCGCACCACTCGCGGCAACATCATCATCTTGTCTATGCACACAAGCACGTGACAAATCCATATAACACTTTCCACGACTATACGAACCGCCCATTACAAGCAGACGGAAGTACACGATACAAACGGACCAGGGCCCAGTACGATTAACTTATTTCCAGCGGACGACGAGCCGGACCGACCGGAACCCCGAGGCGGACGGAAGTCTGGAAGGTTCCAGCACGCGCGCATGCGCAGGATCAGAGATGAGGTTAAGAAATTAAGCTATGCAATACTGGAAAGGCGGGCGGACGGGATGCAAGTCGGTGATAGGATTAGATTAAAAAAGCCCACAATCTGGCCAAGCGGAGGCTATTTCCGGTGGTGTTGGGGGCAACGTAGACAAAGGGACAATAGATGTAGGGGCGGCTGCAGGCTGGAGACCCATCCCTGTGGGTATGTAGCGGATCGAGGCAGCCAGGGGGAAATTGTTCAGGGGAGGTTGGTAGAACATTCGGGGCCGATCGCAAAGCGACAAAATTTCAGCAACACTGTCCATACAGTGCAAAGGAAAGCAAAACAATTCCTACACAGACCAGAACTGAAATAAAGTGACCACAATACTTAATCATGTCTAACCGTGGTTACGATACAACGAGTGTTTCTTATTTTAGTGTTATACCAGTTACCCTGACGGCGTGTAGGAGGATGCGCACGCGCGCGCGCCCCCTTATAATAATATTGACTCTTGCGCCACCAGAGGGGAGAGAAGGTTATAAATACAGCGGGGGGATCCACGGTGGGCTAGGACGGCAGTCAAGAGATTACACCAAGAGGAATACAAGGGACACAGAAAAAAAAAAAAAAATGCTTACACCGGAGTCTTCGTCGCCAGAGTCCGAGATTAAGGAGGATGTCAAGATAAAGACGGAAGAGGAGGAAGCCATGGTCGGTGGGGAGAAGCGCGAGTCGACGGCGTCAACAGAAACGCTTCCTCCGCGGAAACGGGCGAAAACGACCGAGGAGAAGGAGCAGAGAAGGATCCAGCGAATCATGCGAAACCGACAGGCAGCCCATGCCTCGCGGGAAAAGAAGCGCAAGCACGTTGAGAATCTGGAAAAGACGTGCGCGGATTTGACTGACCAAAACAAGGCTCTGTCAAAGAGCTGCGAGGAAATGAAAAAGAAGCAGGTTCAAATGATGGAGCAGCAGTATTTGCTGGCCACGAAAATCAAACAGTACCAATCAGTCATTCAAGCTGCAAAGGCTCTGGGAGACCTTTCGGCTTTGGATAACGTTCCTACTTCGCATCCCGGGTTGCTGTCTCCGGCAGCAACCACCGGAGAAAACTCTGCGTGCTCGTCACCAGGATCCTTCAAAGAGGATTATGCGTCACCAGATTCGCTGGTGCTGTCGTCAATAACCACGGAACCTTCTAGTCCGCTGAGTTTAAACAGCAACAGTAAACTGGACCTGTCCCCATTGGAGCTCAACAGCCAGTCGCAACATCCAGCAGTGGTGTTGTTCAAGACTTTGGCCTGCAGCGTCAGGCTGTTGTTCTAATGGAGAGGAGGGCGAAAAGTCTCTGTTCCACAACCTCACGTGTAATCTCGAAGACTCTTCGTTCGACTCGATGGACCTGTCCCTGTTTAACGAGTCTAACGAATGTGACGAAAGACTGGCGGAACCCATCCTGTCAAACCTTTATGGTGGTATCTCGTTGTAACCCACCCCCCAACCACTATTTATTTTATTTATTCGGTTCCTTTTCTTTTTCACCACGGAATTGGCAAGTTTCGAAGGTGTGAGTGCTTCGGCAGATGGCGCGCTGACTAGTATCGGCTGCGACTGGCCTGAAGCCCCCAATTTCGAACTTGTTCGTTCTGGACGAAAGAGAAAGGAAGCACTGCAAAACAAAAAAAAGAAAAAAAAATCAACGAGTACAGAAAGAAGGTTTGGGTTCAAATAAAAAGAAAAAGAAAAATTGGTGTCCGACATGTAAATGAGATATATTTATTTGAAAAAAAAGATTTTTTTCATCATAAAAAGAAAGCACTTTCTGCTGTAGGCCAAAAAATTACTTTAAATTAATGCTACATACTAATTACATGAGATGCTAATAAATACAAGGAAGATGCATTAGGAATTTAGAACGCACAAACGCCGGCAAACAGCAATGCAGCCAAAGCGACCATTGACTTCGGGATGGTGACAGCACTCGAAGCGTTCTCGTCCCGCTTAGCGTATTGAGCCTCTCTGCCGTTTTGATTGTAATCAGTAGCCCGGAGGAGCTTGTCTGTAATGATCATTGCCTGTGTGACTAAGCTCGTGTCGTCCTTGCCAGAATCAATCTGTCGTGTGGTGTTTGTGGAATTGCTGCCAGAGGAAAGCTGATCTCGCAGCTTGGTAAACACTTGCTCGATCTCTTCGATGAGGGATTCGTCTCGTTTCTGGAGACTGTCGAGAAGTCCGCCCACGAGGCCGGAGGCGGCGGAGGAGGTGTGTGTAAGGAGACTGTTGATGGTCTGGACAATGTCTTGAAGTGTTTCATCGAGAAGATCGCTAACATCACTGCGAGCAGTGAGCCCACTTCCTAGCAAGGAAGAAAGTAAGTTGTTGACCGTTTGAAGAAGGGACTGGATCAAATCGGTGATTTGGTCTCTTCTTTGGATTTGACCGTCCAAGCCTCGAGAAGCTTGGGAAATATAGGTTTGTAATGCCTTTTCTACTGTTTGACTCAAAGTCTTGCCCTCTAGCTGGTGCAAGCTAGTCTTGGCCTTGTGCAATGCAGCTGAGAGCTCTGGACTTCGCTGATGGTTACGAAGTGCCTGCTCAATGGTGGCCAATTTAGCTGGCTGGACAATGTCGCGTTTGGTGGTTGTGGAGTTCAGCCCTTTGGCAAACCCTTGAAGAAGGGTCATGACTGACTCGACCAAATTACCCAACCCACCAGTTTCGTCCAGCTCGCGCTGGCAGAGCTCTGCCTCGTCAGTCTCGCTCCTCTTATGACCAGCTGGACGAACAGCATTGTCAATGGATCGCAAGAAGGTCTTGAGAGCTCTAGCCGTGTTTTCACTGATCTCTGTGCCTCTTATCCTATCTATCAGATCGTTGGCACGCCGTATTTGCACCACGAGATGCTTCTGAAGAGAGGATGTGCTATTTTTGTTGCTGTCAGAGGCAGTGGTGCTGTTCACGCTGCTAGCAGTGTGGTTCACACTGACAGTGGTGACATTGACACCTTTGGAGCTGGCGGCAGCAAAGGCAGAGATCCCAGAGGGCACGAATAGCTGAGGAACAGCAGAACCAGCTGGAGTTCCGTGACTATGAGTGGCAGAAACAGTAGAAGAAGACATTTTTCACCTAAATTTGGTGAAGAACCAAAATTCATGGCAGGCCGACGGACATTTATACTTCTCGGTCATGTTGTTTACACTTCCAACGGCTCTGTTTAATTACTTCCTCTCTCAGGCACCGATGGCAATTTAGCTTTCATCTAACTCACGATCAGATCCTGTCGATCAGTTGGCGTTCTGCAGATCTATTTAATACTTGCCAGATCGGACACCAAACCCCGATATATCTGGCCGATCTAGTGTCGTCACAGCTTTTTGTTTACCTTTTGCCATCCTCATCTTGGCAATCCATATGGTCATAGGAACAGCAAGAAGATAGTACTCCGTTGCAGTTGTTCTCCGAGATGGGATCTCGCAAAAGAATGAGGAGGACCAAATGAAAAGGACTAAGGCAAGTTATAGTGAATGTAAATAAGTTACAGGAATGTAGTATTATTTAGGCACTCTCAACAAATCTGTTGAGACAAGAGAGAATGGCAAGGATGGAAGCTTGGGCAACGTCCTCATGAATACCAATGCCCCATTCTTTTTGGCCGTTCTGATTCTGTAGGAGAATGTAGGTTGCAGCCTTGGTCTTGGAACCTTTACCGATGGAGTGCTCATGGTAAGAAACTGTGTCGAGCTTGTAGCCAAGGTTATTTTCGACAGCGTCGAGGAAGGAAGAGATAGGACCGTTACCCTTACCCTTGAGAGACTTTTCTTCACCATTCACATTAACGACGGCAGTAGCCTCTCTCTCGTCCTTCGAATCTGACGATTGAGAAATGTTGTAGTTGACTAGGGTGTAGGCAGCCTTGGCACGGTTATCTTCAAAGACAAAGAATTCCTTTTCAAACAGCTCGACCAGCTCGGCACTCTTGAGCTCTCTGCCTTTGAACTCTGCCTCCCGTTGGACGATCTTGGAGAAGGCAACCTGGAGAGGCCGTGGGAGGTCGAGCTCTAGGTTTCTCAGGATAATCCAAGCGGCACCACCCTTGCCAGATTGAGAGTTGACACGAATGACGGCTTCGTAGTTTCTTCCAATATCTTGAGGATCAAGAGGCAGGTATGGGATTTGCCAGCAAGAGCACGTCTTTTGAGTCAGCTCCTGTTCACGACGAGCAAAGCCCTTCTTGATGGCGTCTTGATGAGAACCCGAGAAGGCAGAGACGACAAGGGAGCCTCCGTATGGAGCACGAGGATGAACAGGGATCTTGTTGCATCGTTCAACAACGTCGACAATAGAGTTGATGTCGGAAAAGTCAATCTTTGGGTCCACACCCTGGGTGTAAAGATTGAGACCCAGAGTTACCAGGTCCACATTTCCAGTTCGTTCACCATTGCCAAATAAGCAGCCCTCGATACGATCACCACCAGCCATCTGACCGAGCTCTGCTGCGGCGACAGCGCATCCACGATCATTGTGGTTATGCAGAGAAATGCAGATCTTTTCTCGTTCGGAGATGTGGGTAGAGAAGTACTCGACTTGGTCAGCAAACACGTTTGGAGTGGACATTTCTACGGTAGCTGGCAGGTTGAAGATGATCTGGTTGTCCACAGATGGCTCCCACGCCTTCTTGACGGCCTCGCACAGACGGACGGAGAAGTCCAGAGGGGTGTCAGAGAAGGTCTCTGGAGAAAACTCGTATGCCCATTCGGTGCCCTTGGTAGAAGGGTCGTCCTTGGTCAGAGATCGAACCAGCTTTGTGGACTTGACGGCCAGTTCAATGCTCTGCTGCTCGGTCATGCCGAAAACAACATCTCGGAACAGAGGAGACGATGCAAGGTAAACGTGGATGATAGCTCGCTTGGCGCCCTTGACAGATTCAACCGTTCGCTTGATCAGGTCCTCTCTGCATGGCGTGAGAACCTGAATCCAAACGTCGTCTGGGGCATTTTGGCAGGCATACTGGGTAAAGTCAAAATCAATCTGACTGGCACTAGGGAAGGCGACCTCAATTTCCTTGTATCCGATATCAACCAGCTTGTGGAAATACTCTTTCTTCTCTTCCACTGACATAGGATCTGGCAGCGATTGGTTACCATCTCTCAAGTCTGTAGCAAGCCATCTGGGCGCCTTATCAAGCGTCTTGGTCGGCCACTGGCGATTCTTCAGATCGACAGTGGGGAATTTTCGATACTTTTCTGATGGGTCTTTTAGCATAGGCATCTTTCCTTGGATATCAAGCCAGCGGCAAAGCGGTTGGTTTTATGTCGGATGATGAGTCAACCAAATGCTTGAAAAATCGGCCCTCACCCGCCGCCGTGATCGCCGGAACCGGCACCCCGCTCGCCGATTTCGGCTTCCCGGTTACTGGCGGCCGCGATATGCACCCCCTGGCCCTGATTGCTTTGCTCGCGGGGGACCGGGGGTTCTGTGCACGATTGATTTTTAGTGGTGCGTTTGCTTGCTTTTTTTTTTTTTTTTTTTTCCTTCTTCTTCTTCTCTCGTTTTTGAGGTTTCGTTCTTCTTTCTCGTCGTCGGATCACGTGATGAGGATGTTGGGTTGGGTTAGGGTTTGACAGGACGAAGAGAAAAAAAAACAACACTGCTGCTTTCCCGGGGTTAGACGGGGCAAAGGCGGCGGTAGAACGAGAGTGTGGGTTGGAACAGATAGTAAATAATAGTATGCCGACTTCAGGGAGCAAGCGGATGAAGGTAAGGAGGAGAATTGTGTGTAGCGTGTTTCCGTGATGCTAATGAGCTAGAATATTTCGGTGACGCGACCGATTGTGTATGGGAATACAGCTACACCGCTGAAGGACAGCGAACGGACGGACCAAACGCCGCCAGATCACACACACAAATGGACGATTTTTGTGCGAGATCCACATTATGCGGATGGGAAGGATAAGAAGCGCGGGGATCTGTCGTATTTCATCAAAAAGGTCATTTTCAAGCTCCACGATACATATCCGCAGCCGTCACGGTCGATAGAGGCCCCTCCTTTTGAATTGACGGAGACAGGCTGGGGCGAGTTTGAAATTGCCGTTAAGATATATTTTGCTAGTGAGGCCAATGAGAAGAATGTGACGACATATCATCATTTAAAGTTGCATCCGTATGGGGAGGATGCGCAGAAGAAGGCTCAAGAGAAAGGAGGGCTAGTGGAGAGCTATGTGTATGATGAGCTCGTATTTAATGAGCCGACGGAGTCCATGTTTGAGATGCTCACGTCTAGGCCGGGGGCGGTTTTGCCGCCGAAGAAGGGCGATGCGAACAAGTTCAGTGTTCAGGCAGAGAATGAGGAATTGGATCGGCTGAGCTCAGGGTTGGAGAGCGTGTATCAGCAGGTGCAGAAAACGAAGGATACGATCCAGAAACTGGAAGCAGAAAAGACACGGCTCGAGTCCCAGTCTTGATGCAGATGGTGTGTGTAGTAAGTAGGTTATGATTTACAATTGATGATATGTGGTCTGTTGCTGGGTTGGGGGTGGGTTGGGGATGGGATGAGTATGGGTATGAGTGTATATATATGTATATGGATATATGTGTGGACATATGTGTGTATATATATATGTATATGTATATGTATATATGTGTGTATATATATATGTGTGTGTATATATATATATACATATAGCTTATCTCTATAAGATCGAATAACAAGCACACGGAAAGAATGGCACGTACCCGCCATACACACACAGCCAACAACCAACGAATATACAGTACACAAACCCATTTGACACGAACAAGCCCTAAAAAACGCCATCGGCATCGGCCCCGACGGACGTGTTGGGATGCCAGGTGTCTTCACGACACACTAATATAATATTACACCACAAAAATGGAGGAAACGAGCCGAACGTTCAGCGACATCACACAGAGCTTTAGCAAATACACGAGGCTGTACCAAACGTACTTGGACCATTCGGTCCCGTACACGTTGTACCGATGGCTCGGATTTGGAGGACTGCTGGTGGTGTTCATGCTGCGTATCGTCCTTGCCCAAGGCTGGTACATTGTGTGCTACACGCTGGGAATCTACCTTTTGAACCTGTTCCTGGCGTTCCTGCAGCCCAAGTTCGACCCGTCCCTGGAGCAGGACATGCGGGATCAGGACGTAGAAGAAGGCGAGACCCTTCCAACGACCAACAGCGAAGAGGACGGCGAGTTCCGACCGTTCATCCGACGACTGCCAGAATTCAAGTTCTGGTATAACGCCACCCGAGCCACACTCGCCGGGTTCATCTGCACCTGGTTCTCCATCTTCGACATCCCCGTGTTCTGGCCAATCCTGCTCATCTACTTTATCATTCTCTTCACCTTGACCATGCGTCGCCAGATCCAGCACATGATCAAGTACCGCTACCTCCCCTTTGACCTCGGGAAGGCCAAGTACAACCGAAGTTGACCTAAATAGACATGTAAATTAATTTCTTGCGAAAAGCTATCTAAGCCGAGTCGTCCCAGTCGACAAGACCACGTCAGCGGAAGTGCGACTTGACAACCGTGTCAGGGCACGTGCTTAATAGGGCTGAAGCGGAATTGCGACCTTTGCGGCTCACGTGGCTGGCGGTCGGGTTTCCGGTGGGTTTTAAGTTAACTTTGATAAGGAATAAATAAATTAAGGGTGGGTAAATATGTACAAGATGGGGGAGTTAATTAGGTTAGTAAGCTGGTTTAATTTGCGACCTGCAGCTGGTGGACTGCGGACAGCGGCAGCTTGTGAATTGTGGTCGTCGAGGCTGCCTTGAAGGGAGTGTTGTTATCCTCTTCGGGAGACTCAACCTCCTGGTCGTCGTCGTCGTCGGACTCGGACGAGTATGTCAGATGTGGGAGGTCGTCCTCGTCGAGCGTTGGCATTTGCTGGCAACTGTTGGTTGTGTAGCCAACTTCCTGTTCCTGTTCCTGTTCCTGTTCCTGTTCCTGTTCCTCTTCCTCGTCGGAATCGGAGTCGTAGTCAGAATCTTCATCCGAGTCGCTGGACGAGTCGGAGTAATACTCTTTCTCGTCCTCGCTTTCCTCGGGGACAATTGGGGTCTCAAAGTGGACTGAGAGGTTCTTTTGTCTTTGTTCGCGGTCCCGCTGGATTTGCAGCATCAGTCCATCGAGCACATTGGCATGGACGACCAGCACCCGCAGGTCGGGATCCATTCGTCGAGCCTCCTTTGTCAGCTTTCGCTTTGCCTGTGATACCAATCGGTACTGTTCACTAACTTGCATCATTGTTCAACGTGTGGCTGGAAATACTGGTGCGTTATGTAGGATCCTCGGGGTTTTAAATAAAGGAAATACATTTGTCAGCCTCTCTCGGAAGGCCGAAGGTCCGGAATTAATTGTCAGCCGGACCCCCGATCCACTTCCATCGTCGGGTCGGAAGTTTTCGTCATCTCCGTGTCCCCTTCCGCTCGTTCTCGTAGCTTGTTTATTTTATAACATGTATATTTCATCCATTCGTTCATCTAAATCCCCCCTTTTTTTTTGTTCATTTTTTTATCTCTGTTTATTCTCTGCTCCTCTGCTCTTCCTGGTGCATTTCTAAGCATAAAAATTTAACTCATGCGGCTGACTGAGACCTCCGACTACAACCGATGACTCTTTAACTCCGGATCTCCGCTACCGACCGGGTCCCCAGGGTCCTCTGACTAATTGGTTGCTGAGTAATAATGTCGTCACTGACTAATTGCACGTCCCTGAGGATGTGTTGTGTAGATTATGTGACCGAGCACACGTTTTTTTTTGTTTATTTGTTGGTTCCTTGTTTGGTTTAGTGGTCTTCGGCTTTCCGATGGACCGCCAATGTATTGAAGTGTTCGGGGTACCGAGGGTTACTCAGGTGAATTTATTAAGTTAGATTATATTTGTACGACTGTTCCGTCCGATGGTTATTAAGGTAGTAGTAGACGTCAAGATATAGTAGTGGGTTTGTTGTGTATTATAACTAGTCTGGTGTGTGTTTGTGTTGTAGTATTATTTATTACATTATCCTAATTTATTTACGGCTGCCAATGTCCGGAATTCCGATTGGCTCGAGCCTCCTACAACGCCATTACTCTACGATATTACTCTACAGTAGTAGTATATGTCAACTCTGGTGTTGATGTAGATTATTATAGTATATTACAGTATATTAGTTTAAATTAATTATTTACAGCTACCAATGTACAGATATTACTCTACAGTAGTAGTATATGTCAACTCGGGTGTTGATGTAGATTATTATAATATATTACAGTATATTAGTTTAAATTAATTATTTACAGCTACCAATGTACAGATATTACTCTACAGTAGTAGTATATGTCAACTAGTCTGGTTGTAGTATTATAATATATTACATTATATTAGCTTAAATTAAATTTTTACAACTACCAATGTACCCCGATATACTCTAAGCCAGTTGTGCATCAACCAGTCTGGTTGTAGTATTGCTATATTACATTATATTAGTTTAAATTAAATCTATTCACATACCAACGCTCCGACGTTACTCTACCTAGTCGTGTATCAACCAGTCTGGTTGTAGTATTACTGTATTACAGCATATTACATTATATTAATTTATTCACATACCAACGCTCCGACGTTACTCTAACCAAGTCGTGTACCGACCAGTCTGGCTGTAGTATTACTATATTACAGCATATTACTTTATATTACTTTATTCACAAACCAATGTACCCCGATATACTCTAAGCCAGTCGTGTATCAACCAGTCTGGTTGTAGTATTACTATATTACAGCATATTACATTATATTACTTTATTCACATACCAACGCTCCGACGTTACTCTAACCTAGTCGTGTATCAACCAGTCTGGTTGTAGTATTACTATATTACAGCATATTACATTATATTACTTTATTCATCCCAACGCGTCCGACGTTACTCTACCTAGTCGTGTATCAACCAGTCTGTTGTAGTATTACTGTATTACAGCATATTACATTATATTACTCTATTCACATACCAACGCATCCGATACTCTAACCAAGCCTCTTTGCAAAATTCTGCCATCAAAAACACCATCACCCTCTAAACCCACCCCTAACCGTTGCCCAGACAACCTCACAACACCCAACGCTCCTCCAAAAATCCTTATATACACATCGGTACGCGATCGCCACTAATGCATTTCCCAGTCCCGCCTTAAAAAAAAAAAAAACAGTCACGTGACCCGCGTGTTTTTGTGACTTGTTTGTGTGCGTGTTTTGTTTACTTGGGAGACAGGGAAGGAGGAGAGGATATGCAGGGCCGTTGCGGACAGATTTCAAGACAGGAGACAGCGGCGATGGAAGGGGGTGGACTGGCGATGAGAGGAGGTGAATATGCAATGAACACGATAACAAGCGAGTATAGTTAGTTTCTAAAACCAAGAAAGCA